>JAMPIV010008126.1:42500-102500 GCA_024509875.1 Oreohelix idahoensis | reverse complement strand
GTGTGAAATGTATGTGTTTTGTTTTTTTTTGTGAAATGTAAAACAAAGAATTTAAGGTTTGTTTGGTCAGTTGGTTTTCTATCTTGTGTGTCGTGTCCAACACCAGCTTTTTCTACTTGCCCCTTGCCGCCCCCCCCCCCTTTTCCCGGGTTTATCTGGTTCTTTCCACTGTTTCCACTTTGTTATTCTTGTCTTACCATTTCAATCCTTTTGTTATGCGCAAGCACCCATTTATGAAAGTCTGAAGAGATTATGGCCATTCTTGAAACAGCACTACCCAACTTTGACTCTGCTCTAGAGTTCTTCATCTTCCGAATCCCAGGGATTTCGAGTTTTCACTGTTTTTTATTTTTATTTTTTCACCCTTGCGACATTTGGGGATGAGTTTTGGACTTTCTTACAACCCCAGAGGACTTCCCTAACTCAGCGGGCGCAGCTGGTGGAGGTCACACCAGACCCACTAATTGGCGGGTGGAGCAATGCCACGAGATGGATGGGCCTCTACTCCGAATGGGGGTTTCTACTTTTGAGTTAGAGAGCACAAAAACAGCGTGGCACGGGGAACTGCTCGCTCCAACTCATCACGATAAGACCTAGTGTAGTGAAATCTGCAACACTTCACTCCCGTCCGGCAGTAAATGCAAGGCCACTACTTTTCCCCTGGCGTTTTATTGCAGAACTCCATGAAACCCTGCGGTGTTTTAATTTAACAAATACCACAACAAATATTGACCAGCGAACGGTCTGGAACCTGTAAGAAGGAAGCCCCACTTGCAAGTGATTCCACAGGTAAAAGTACAGCTCTCTGGCTTGACAAATATCGCTCGATATAGGTAGCCTGCTAATTAATACCTACAGAAAAACAGATATGTCACTGACAACACGGCCAAGTCAGAATATACAGTCATAAAAAATCATTGTGGGTAATTGTAACTTAGCCCCTCACCTGTATCCCTCGGGGTGTTTAACTAATCTTTCGCAGAACATCTCACCTTTATCCACGTGGCATGTGACTAAAACAGAGGTTCTTAACTTTTTAAAAAATTATTCTTGGAAGGGGGGGGGGGGGGTGTCCTACAGACCCATTTTGAATGCCCGGGGAAGGCCACAAATCCATTCTTAGAGAAGAAAAAAAGTCCATACATAAACGAATAATTAAAAATTTGACATACAAATAATACATTTTATTAGAAAGTAATATCGTTTAGTCATATACAAAAATAAAAACAGTATGTAAACAGAATACATTTTTTGAAATGCAAAAAATCTATGATAATTCCTCGAATAAAAATAAATAGTGAAAAATGATAAAAAAAATTAAGTATTAACTACGTTAATTTTTAAACCAATGACCCTTTAAGATCAATTCACAGACACCTAAGGGATCCCATGGACCACAGGTTAAGAAACCTGGGACTGAACTTTAAAGGATAATTTGTGATGACGCCAACACGAGTCACTCTGCGAAACAATTATAAGAAGTGGCACACTTGACTTGATTCCCATCGTTCCTCGTTTCATAAACATTCACAGCAGCTTCCATTACCTTATACCACCAGAATTCTTTTTTTTTTTTTAACCTGAATGGATTTCCTGGGTTTCTAAGATGTAACAGTAGCGGTTACCCAGTGCAGTCCCGGTGGTCTCTGAAAAGACAAAGAAAGAATAAGCTTACTACAAGAAATTGTATAAAGAAACTAAATTGATGTTGCGCATGGCCGAACACCATCACCAACCAAGAACTGCTAACTCGGAGCCACCAAGAAGACATGCGCACCATCATAGCGGGCAGACGCTGAAATTGGGTTGGCCACATCCTCAGGAGAGACCCTAAGACCATCACTAGAACTAACATGCTTTGGACTCCAGAAGGAAAGCGAAAGCGGTGCCGGCCAAATGCTACCTGGCGGAGAACTGTGGAGGCAGAGATGCAAACCGTGAGCCAGAGCTCGGGTACCACACGAAAGATGGTTGCCGACCGAGCATAGTAGAGACAATTTGTTGCTGCCCTACAAAACGCCTCCAGGTGTGAAGGTCACTGATTGCTTTGTCAGTCAGCGACCGATTTCCAAAGAAAGAATAAGAAAAAGAACATTAGCTATAATCCATGCTGGGATAATTCACAGATGTTACATTAGCTATCATCCACGCTGGAATAATTCACAGATGTTACGTTAGCTATGATCAGTGCTGGAATAATTCACAGATGTTATATTAGCTATCATCCATGCTGGAATAATTCACATATGTTACATTAGCTATCATCCACGCTGGAATAATTCACAGATGTTACATTAGCTATGATCAGTGCTGGAATAATTCACAGATGTTACATTAGCTATCATCCTAGCTGGAATAATTCGCAGATGCTACATTAGCTATCATCCATTTTGGAATAATTCACAGATGTTACATTAGCTATCATCCATGCTGGAATAATTCAAAGATGTTACATTAGCTATCATCCATGCTGGAATAATTCACAGATGTTACATTAGCTATCATCCATGCTGGAATAATTCACAGATGTTACATTAGCTATCGTTAGTGCTGGAATAATTCACAGATGTTACATTAGCTATCATCCTAGCTGGAATAATTCACAGATGCTACATTAGCTATCATCCATTTTGGAATAATTCACAGATGTTACATTAGCTATCATCCATGCTGGAATAATTCAAAGATGTTACATTAGCTATCATCCATGCTGGAATAATTCATAGATGTTACATTAGCTGTCACCCTTGGTAACACCGCCCTTTGCGTAAATAATTCACACATGTTGCACTAGCTATCATCCGTGGTGACACTGCCCTTGTCTTGAATAATTCAACGGCATAACATTAACTGTTACTGCTTTTGACAGTGCCTGCCTTATAGCAATTTTGGGACGTTACATTAGCTAACACCCTTAGCGACAACTTCAGCTGTCATTAATGTCCCCCGTTTGTGAGACTTTCCTCCTCTGAGCAATTCTTTGACACGTAACACTATCGACGTCTCATGACGACATCCCTTCATCATTCCCGAACAGCTGTAAGACGTAACATTAGTAGCTACCCTGGTGACCTCACTATCACTCTGAGCAGGTCATGTGCGTAACATTAGGTTTCTAGTTTGTTATCTATTTAATCCTTGCTTCGTTTTATACATTGAATTAATTTCGGGCCAAGTAATAAGAGGGAATATCGTAAGAGGCGACTAAGGAGGGTTGAACATGGGACCGTCTACCCCGTTCTGTAGACAACAACAACAACAACTCAACAAACTAGTTTGGACAAGTCGGTTAAGGTGGCACGTGACAGGAAGGCTAGGCATACGTTTGTTGAAGGCCTGTGCTCCTTGGGGAGTTGAAGAAAAATGGTGATGATTGTTACGTGCAGTCTTTGATATCTTACAATATAATACATTTGTATGCTTGTTATGTTCGCAAATATTTTGTAAACAAAATAGATACTCTTCTTTGCTTAAGGAAAAGTCAATATTGAGTTACTTCCCCTTGAAAGGAGTTTCGATCGAACTCCGCGGATGAATCCAGTTTTTCTGCGATTTATTCTTTGTTTGGGTAGAAATAGGTTGTTCTTGCTTCAGTGTATCTATGGCCTGAATTTATGTGTATTGTTTGTCTGGGTAGGACGAGTCTGTCTTATATCTGTATATCTTTACATATCTAAGTCGAACTATATGGTCTTTTGTCGTTAGAACGGTCAAAGGGCTGTTCGGCGGATGTGTCGCTAGAGAGGTGTGATTTGGCTTCGTCCTGATGGGGCTGTGATTTTTGTGTAGCGGCTTGTCGCCGGAAAAAGTGATCTCAGTATTTATGGGGAAAGTGATAGTCGTCTAGACCTATCGTGTATGCTTTACCCCAGTGTTTATTCTTATTGCCAAGGAATGGCAGAATCATATTTCTGATACCAAGGTAACAAAGATTCTCCTTATGAACTCTCTTACGAAGCCACCGTTTTTCGATAGGCACGATTTGTACGTCTGAGAGAATATATTTAACTAGATGAAGATGACATTCATTCCTAGCAGCACTATATCTTGTATGATGAAGTCAATTGTATCATGATAGAATCTACAGAGCTATGAGAACATTTAATGAATGACTAACTTTAATACAGATTCATTATCTGTATCCAAACGTGAGTGACAGCTCACGAGAGAAGCCATCTTGTATCCAAATATTTTGTGACTTTCAAGAAGAGAAAGGGATACCCCGTATTATCGCTTGATGAGTCCAGAGATCACTGCTACACATGAGAACCCAGTACTAGCGGTTCAATATGATTATATGAAAAATATGTGCTGAATATTATTTCAAGGAATCTTCGCTAGACGAGGTTAGGTCTAGAAGCCATCTTGAATGTTGTTTATAATCTGACGTGCTTTGTCAGTAAACTCAGATGATATATATATATATGGGCAATACTGAGTGCTTGTCTACTGACAGTCCATTATGCTATTATTCTACATGAGTGCCCATGTATCATTGCAAGACCATTTATCCACTGTACTATGATGTATTATGCCAACCTGTGATTTGTCACTATTCGTGCTGTCGAGTGTGTACGTCCAATTAAACTGTAGCAAAGGTACACAGTCGTTGGTGTCGATGACTTCCAGCCATACATGAGTGTGAGAAAAAGACCATTTGTCAACACCACGAACTCTTCTTATCATTCGCATATTATACTCACAATCTATGTCTACACACCACTGCGTAGGTCGAGTTGACATTCCATACTCAAACCACAAGCAACACAACAACACAGCATGTAGCTCTGGTGATGTTCTAGTGAGCTTATATTTATCAACTGATAATGAGCAAAGAAAATAGAGTTATCAACTAGAGACTTTATCAACTGGTGGACCAGCTTTCTGGGTTTGACCTCGCAGAAGTTAAGAAGTCAACAGACTACCGATACCAGACCATTTCCTGTGGCTGATACGACACACTTGCAGTATTAGTTTGCTCTTTGTCAACACTTCGTCACGTGACCTGTCAAGTGAATGCAGTATGTAGGTCAGCGTTGTTGACATTTTTACATTAGACATTACAGAGTTTCACAGAACAGTTGGATCAATTCTTGTCAATATTAACAGGAAGACAGTATTATTGAACTAAGAAGTCCTATTTTCATCGATGGATCTTCTTGTTTTCTATATATGAACTTTAATATTTAAGGCCAGAATTTGTAATTCAATAAAGTGGCAGTTTATTTATTTTCATAAGAATAACTTTGCCATTACTGTAAAACTGAGCCTATTTTGCAACACATACTATCATACACATAATTTATATATTTATGTTTACATGTTATTTGTTTGTATAGTATGTTAGTTTATATGTCAGCGGGTTGTGTTTAGGTTGGGCGGTGTCCTCACAACAGAATATCCCACGTGATAGAGGGTCCGTTGTGGGCGTTTTCTTTAGGTGCAATTTCCTTAATTGGAAATTTGCTTGCAACAACTAGTTGCTATTTGTGTTAGCTGTGAAGACTGTAATTATTGTTATTTTTGTAATATTTCTTTGTTCTTTAGTTTTGTTTTGATTTGTTTGTAATTTGTTGGTCTACCCTTTACTATCTTTCAGTTCTATTCACAATTTATATTCATATACTGTGACGTCATTTGTGTTGTTATTCCTTGCAGATTCAGTGATTACTTTCATTGATTTCCCTATTTGATTTATTTGATTTCTGCAAACGTTTTCGTATTGTCAGTCTTATTTGTACTTTATGTATTCTGTTGGTTGACATATGTTTTATATATAGGTATATTTCATAAGACACTATTGCTTGTGCACTGCACTTGGATTATAGTATAAACCAGTACTTGATTATTATTACTGTTATACAAGACCTTATTAAGGCTTGTGACCCACAGATATTGGGATAGTGTACTGATTAATCAAGTCATTAAGAACTTGTGGTATTATTATTATTTCAGGTGATTAGTATTATTGTTAGACATCATGTCTACATTAGAATACTTCATTATACAAGGGAAAGCCCTTGATAAGACTGGTCAACAATTAGAAGAATGGACAGTTGCTCAATATGACAAAGCATTAGCTGCAGAAGAGAAAAAAGCTGCTGCTGCTGAAGAGAAAAAAGCTGCTGCAGAAGAGAGAAAAGCTCTGGCTGAAGAGAAAAGATTAGAAAAAGAAGCTGATGCTGCTGCTGAACTAAAGAAATTGCAGATGCAGGTGGAGGAAAGGAGATTTGAAGCTGAACAAAAAAAAATTAGAAAGAGAAGCTGCTGCTGAACAAAAAAGATTAGACAGTGAAGCTGAACAAAAAAAATTAGAAAGAGAAGCTGCTGCTGAACAAAAACGATTAGACAGGGAACTGAACAAAGAAGATTAGAAGCGGAAGAGAAAAAAGCAATAAGAGAACATGAATTTGAGTTAGAGAAATTGAGATTGACAAGTATGAGTAATGTTAATCAGGCATCTAGTGGTAATGGTAAACCTTCTACTTACAAGGTTAAGGTTCCACCGTTCAATCAGTCCAGTGACGATATTACATTCTGGCTGGATAGATTTGAACGTTCTTGTCGTACACATAATGTGGATAAATCACAATACGCTAATCAATTAGCAGAAAACTTGAAAGGTGAATCTCTGACTAGATTATGCCTTGTAGGAGAAGCAGATAAGGATAATTATGATGTCATTAGGGCGGCTTTGATAAAAAAAATACCAGCTAAGTGAGGAAGGCTATCGCCTTTTGTTTAAGACGATGGTGCCTGAGACAGGTGTAGAATTCTCAGAATTCATTGCAAAGGCACGTCTCACAGTTGATCGTTGGATTGAGCTTTCTAAAACAGAAAAAACGTATGAAGGACTTATGGATTTGTTGCTCAGAGATAAGATTATGTCATGTGTTAACAAACCATTCCTTGAATTTATACATGAGCGTAAACCCAAATCTCTAAAGGAAATGGAAGAATATTGTTCCCAATATGTCACTGCACACCCCGACGTGACTTTTGGCAACACTAAGATTAAGGAGAGTATGCCAGTTGCTTCAGCAACACCATACAATCCCAATTATTCACACAGATTTCAGGGACCTCAAAACAGATTTGATAAAAAAGGTAACCATAATAGTTATCAAAACCAAGGTAACCAATCATTTCAGGGTTCTTCTTCAAAGAACTGGAGACGAGCTGATAGCTCTCGACACAGGGGTGGTCACAATTATAGTAATTTCCATAGAGGAAGTAATTATAGAAACTATCCGAGGTATCCGTCTTGGAGTCAACAAGATCGCAATTACAGAGATACTCATTATAATGAATATGATAATGGTAACCAAGAGAACTATGACTCAAACCCAAATAGGGGTTACAATAGAGGTAACAATAACTACAGAGGTAATAATAACCGAGGTAGATCTCAAAACAGAAGACATAAACCACATTTTCAGGCAAACTCTGCACAACAAGAGTCCCATGAAGCCTATAAACAAAGTAAAGACAATAATGACGCTAATAATATGGCATGTGCCGCTTTTGATTTTGGGAGAGCATCTCAGTGCCCCCAATGCAAAACATTATTTGAGCCAACCACAGTGTCTACTTTAAGCTGCGGCCATCCTCTTCCTGCTCTTCCTGCATCAGTCGCGCATGATGGAAGAGGTTCTCTTGTCTTACATAAGGGTTTAGTGAATAACAATCCAGTCTCCGTGCTATTTGATTCTGGATGCACCACAATTGGTGTTAGGCAGTCACTCGTAGATCCTTCCCGTGCCACTGGACAAGTAGTCAAATGTGTAACATTTGGCGGCACATTAGAGAAATACTCTACTGCTATCATTAGGATTGCTACTCCTTTCTTTACAGGAGATGTACACGCATGTCTTCTTCCGAATCCGATCGCTGACCTCATCATCGGTCGCATTCATGGAGTCAAAGAATGCACTCCGCAACAAATTTCCGCGTGGGAAAGGCAAAATATGCAGATTGCTAACGCTGTAGTCACTAGAGCTCAGGCTCTTAATATGCCTCAAACTTCATCTACTGAAGATAATGAATGCATAAACAAGATGATCCCTTGGTAATTTCTCGTGACTCGTTTATAAAACAGCAAGAAGATGATCCCACTCTGAAGAAATTCTTCATTCTTGCAACTAAAGGTGATCCGAATAAAGACACAAGTCGTAAATCGTGGATTACAAAGAAGAATGGCGTACTTGTACGTATGGTTCAAGACTCCATTACGTCAAGTCATTCTCAAATCCTGGTTCCCAAGAATTTGAGAGTTAAAATTTTGCAGCACGCTCACGACTCTCAGTGTGCTGGACACATGGGTTTTTCCCGTACTAAGTCAAGAGTCCTTGCGGCTTTCTTTTGGCCATTGGTAAACAAGGACATACGGATTTATTGTCGATCTTGTAAAGTATGTCAGGAAGTTAAATCCAAAGGTCCACGGCATGCTGCACCCATTCAGGCGGCGGACATTCCTATTCGGCCGTTTCAAAAAATGGCCATAGACATTATTGGTCCATTTAAGATCAAGTCTGCCAGAGGACATCAGTTTATCTTGACGTGTGTTGATATGTGCACACGTTGGCCAGAGGCTATTCCTCTGAAGAGCATTACTACTGCTGATATTGCAGATGCTCTTTGGCTTATATTTTCTCGTCTGGGGTTCCCCGGAGAGATATTGTCAGACCATGGCACCCAACTAATATCAGATACCATGTCTCAAGTAATGTCTACTCTGCAGATAGATAGATCTTTAAGTAGTATCTATCATCCAATGTCTAATGGGATAGTCGAACGCCTTAATAGAACACTTAAAAACTTACTAGGGAAGATAACTGAGGATCATACTCAAGACTGGGACAGAGTTTTACCTCCGGCCCTCTTCGCTTACAGAGAGGTCCCCAATGAACATACAGGATTTTCCCCCTTTGAACTCGTCTTTGGCGCGCGTCCGCGTGGCCCTATGTCGTTGCTTCATGATCTCATAACAGCTGACAATATTGACGATGACACAAAGTCATCCTACGAATATGTCATCGCGTTGAGACAAAAGATTATCGAAGCATGCAAATTAGCAACTTCTTCTTTGTGGTGAAGTGGGATGTTATAAATATTTATAGGGGACTTAGTGTACTGACTGAGATCAGCTGTGAAGGTATATATATCTAATAAGAGTAGTGTATTATATATAACCTTACTTGCTGCCACATATGTATACCTCAGTCAGAATTATTCTGGAATAGTGTGATGACTACGTTGTATGTCTAGGGTATGTGTATGATGAAGTGTAAGTCATAACAACAACAGACAGATAAACAATTTAATTTATTCCACCACACTTGACAACACTGTGACACTCACATACATATAACACTCTAAAGGATATCTTAAAGGAGTCACTGATAACTTTTCAAATAACAATATGTATTCATTGCTGTTATGAATGAATATGTGTCCTGATTCAAATACAAAGGGAACCAGGAATCACAATCAATTTTACTTACAAGTTATATGTACAGAATTTATCAATATGAATATTGTAATGACATATATTATTAAAAGTATCCTATGTGTGTCAGTTGTGTAGTAGTAATATGAGGTAATACTGGTTTTGTTTTGTTCAAGCTCTGTTGGTATTTGTCATCATGACTTCAATAGTTTGTCTTTATGGGAACTATTATTGGAGATGTTCTCAGTTCCTGATATTAACACAATTTAATTCCCCTCTTAATGTTATTTTTACAAGGTCATTTTAAGCTGGGGTACATAATTTTGAGCTCAGCTGGCCACATCAGCTTATCTTGCGTGATGGCGGCAGGAACAGACTCCTCTGCTCGATTCTCCCCTCGGCTCTGGAGACACCTCACTGATAGCTAAATGGACCAAGGAGTATGCTGTCCGACTCTGGATTCAGCAAAGCTCTGACCAGGTGCTGCTCAATACCATCAAGACCACGGTCCCTGAAAACAAGAAGGATGTACCTTCTACTTCATAACTAATTTATACTCTCTTTTTACACTGAGCACAATACATCACAAACATTGAGTTCAGAGCGTTAGGCCAACTGTCAGCTTCATCTGAAATACTTTATACCAGTATTTACCTCCTTAATGGTTACTACGCCTCTGCACTTCCAGCATTATTTCTGTCTAATCAATAATCTAGGTGTCAGTGTACTGTGTGGCCATTCCATGCAGTTTTACTTTCCTCCGACACCTTCTGTTCAGGCTGGAGCATTATAGGCTTTACATCATATTTGCTACTGAACTACACATATATACAGGCATAAATTAACAATTCACATTCAATTTTCATTAAAAGATACTGAATGTTTCAAGCTTACCACAATTCATGGAAACAAACACAGATACGTTGATTAGCAATGAATTCTGGCACAAATACTGGCACAAATTCCCATCTGCTTATGTTCCAGGCTTTTATTTAGCAAAAATATGAGCTGGCTTCAACGCACTGTTGCTTTATCAAGCTTATTTTAACTAGTGGTCTCGAACTAACGCTCCTAAGTGAGTATATCAGCGAGTCTAGCCAATGGAGCCACGTTTCGACAAGTGTTTGAAAAAATTTTAACTTCCCACGTCTCCCCTAACAACCAAAGATAGTATTTATAGCCCGACTAATCGTGTTTAGCCTTACATATCATTCCAGCCAATCAGTTCAAATGTAACTTGTGGCCCATTTCCCGTACAATGGTGGATTTAAAAAAATCTACCACTGAGCGATTCTGATTTTGGGTGTTGTCTGACAGCACCATCATTTTATTTTGGCTATAACTTGTTAATTCCTAGACTATTTGCATAACGTTGTACATATTCTTTGTCAGCAAACCCTAAGGAACCCAAATATATATATTTAATAGAACTAATATGCTGCGTTCAAAATATGCAATTCCTTCTACCTCCTGTTTCGAAGATGTGCTGTCTGGGTACTGTAATGTTTTCAAACGTAAACCCATCTATTGTTATCTTTCCTAATAAGCGTTTTTTGTGATTTTAAAACCTAACTCTGGGAAGGGTAGTGAATTTATCACTGTCCGTCCGAAAAAGTTAGTGCATGTGGCCTTACACGCGTGATAGTAGTAATTGTGTATCGCGTTACGCTTGTTGGGGGTGGCATTAATAGCGAGACGCGTGTTTAATTTTGCATGCGTTCCTGATTTTATTCGCCCCTCTCTCTTTCTATTTGAGTCCATCTGTTCGTTCGTTTTGGTAACGTAATATAATTAATGTTAGGATTAATTTAGGTCATTACGCAGTCTGCCTCTCAATGTTTTTCTTAGAAATACAGCACACGTTTCATTGAAGAAAGCGGGTAATAATACAGTAGGCTTTTACTATCAACGTGAAAGCGTTACAATTTGCAGACGAAGCAGAAAACAAGGGGGATTTCGAGTACTGTCATTGTGACAGCACTGTTATTTTACCATTGCTCTTTTCTTTATTAGAATTTATTTGTTAAGCTTTACATTTACCTTTTAATTTATATATGTGGATTAGAATATTCCACGACATCTCCCCTCTTAAAACAGACATCCCATGTCAGTCCTTTATTCTATATACACATAGATAAATGTAAGTCAACTTGACTTTACTCTGCTGTGGTGCTATCATGGTTTTATGTAGTTGGGTCCATTCAGAGTAGGCACTACTCATGAAATCTGCCTCAGACTTCTACAACCAATAATATATTTCGGTTATGTTACTTAACAGCCGCAAGTGTGAGTGCTTGTCTTAATGCTGCTTCGCAACCCGTATTCACCATTTCTCTTCTCTGAGTCTGCGCAATGACATGTCCAGAGAACATTATATTTCCCTCAAAATGTACGTTATGAGGAGATAACATATACCTGGTGATAGCAGAGTTTTCGTAGTGGATCCCATAATCTTCTTATTATCCTGTATGAAACATTCGGAATATCCTCAATCAAAGAGGCAACTCAGGGATTCATTACGTTCCTCCGAAATGTTTACATCCAACAATTTTCTCATCATTCTAAAGAAGACACTAGGCGCATTCTTCAATCAAAATGGCAATCTATTAAACTCATAGTGTCCTTCTGAGGTACTAAAAGCTAGGTATGGTCTAACCTCAGGCTTTACTGGAATCTGATAGTATCCTTTACTCAGATCCACTTTTGAGAAATATTTAGCTTTATTTAGTTTGGCAAACAGCTGATTTGTATCCGGCAATGGATCCACCTGTCCTTCTGTAATAGCATTCAGTCTCCTGTAATCTATACAGAGTCTATGTTCTCCAGAGGGCTTCCTTAAGAGTACAACACCGGAACTATACGAAGATTCACTGTGTGAAATAATTCCTTCCTTCAATAGATAGTCTATCTCTTCCTTCAAAGCTTTTTCCTTAGCAAACGGAATCGAATATGGTTTCATACAGACAGGTGTGGGGTCTATCAGTTTCATATCATATTCCAATAGGTTTGTATGCCCTGGTCGGTCTGTTAACACCTCTGCATGATTATTTAGAACCTGTTGCACTCTCTCTTTCTGAGTTTTCGTTAAATGTGTACTGATTTTCACCTGTGCTGCTGTCTCACAGGGGTGTAATGGATACTCAAATGATGAAAGTGGTTCCTTTTTCATCTCCATGGCGATGGACAAGGTCAACAAGTGTGTCTCTTCCTGATGTTCTCTTTCCAAATATTTCTTCAGGAGATTCACATGATAGATTTTTTCTTTCCCCTTCTTATCTATCTTATAATTTGTTCTAGATACCTTCTCTAGAACTGTATATGGACCCTGCCATCCAATTTGTAACTTATTCTGACTCCCGGGCAAAAGAAGAGTACTTTCTCTCCCACAGCCAAATTTCTGTCTTTCGCCTTCCTGTTATAATAGGCAGCATGTTTCTTCCTGGCTTGTTTCAAATTTTCATTGGCAAGTTTCCAACCAGTTTTTAAACGAGTGGTCAGCTCATTCACATATTGGTATGAAGATGTAATGTTTTCCTCTGCCTTTTCATCAGTCCACGTTCTTAGCAAAGCTACATATGGACCTTTAATTGTGTGGACCTATTTGTCCATGCACCGGTATGGTCTCTTCCACTCGAAGCTTTATAGTGATGATTTTTCCTCCCAGAATTATCATTCACAAAACGACCGCTACCAATTTTTCTTTTGGGGCTTTCTCCCCACTTAAAATTCTTGATGAGAGATTTCCTCTCTACATCTTCTTCCTCCAGTTTGTTTAAGTCCGATTGAGGGATTGTCGGCTTATCCTGGGGTAAGACATCTTTTTGCACTCTCCGCATAGTGGCCATTGTAAAACAGTTAAGTGAAGCTTGTCCGTGAAAAGGGGCTTCCCATTCCATTTGGTCCACTTTATCAAATCTATTTTTCTTTTTATTATCAGGCCTAATTTTGCCCCGTGGCGTGTCCAGGTCCTGATCCATGTTCCCACTTGTGGGTGTTCCCTCATGTGCTATGCTACACCTTTCTACAAAATTCTCAATGTCCCATCTTGCTTTGGGCCAATAATAATTGTGAGCCACCTTTTGAATGATGGTACCTATCTTCTCATGGTCCCCATCTGGTTTCACATGTAGGCTCCTTATTAAGTCTGCCCTATATCTTTTAGGAAGTACCAGTTGTCCCTGACCTTTGGATCTAGCTCCAGTCTTCCTATACATCAACTTGTTTTTCATGTAAAAATCTCCCTTGCCTGGAGTTGTATGACAAGTTGACAATTTTCTGAAACAAGGCTTGAGTGTTTTATCCCCAGCCTGTGCCTTCCTCATCTCTTCTGGAGTGGTATCCAACATAATATCCTCCTCCTGTCTTGAGGTCGACCTGACCTGAAGGGTTGCCATATACACAGGTTTCCTTCTGCAACGGTCAGTGTCATGATTGTCCATCTGACAATTCTTACACCACCTTTTTCCTTGGTTGAAAAATTTTCTTTCATCATATTTCCTTTCATCGAATTGTGGGAATTTATTTTTATTTTCATACCGTGGCCTATCAAATTGGTGCTTACCTTTGTTTTGATCTCTAGGATCAAATTGATTAAAGTTCTGTGGTGCCCTAAAGTTGTCCACCTGTTTCTTTTTATTACCTGTTACCTCTGCTTGAGCTGCTTGATACCTTTCAGCAACATTTAGCAACTCACCCAGCCTCTCTGCACCTTGTTCCATGAGAAACTTTCTCAGGTCTGGAGCCATGGACTCTCTTAATTGCTCTATAAGGACCATTTCCTTAAGATCTTGGGTTTTCCCCAGAGAAGTCCATTTCTCCAAGTATGTCTCTATTCGTGCAGAGAACTGGTGATAGGTTTCACCTGACAGTAGTTTAGCATTCCTAAATTTTTTCCTATAGAATTCTGCATTCTTTTCATATCTTAACAAAAGAGCCTGCTTTAGCATGTCATAATTTTCCTGATCACCTCTACTCATTTTTGCAAAAACTTCATAAGCTGCCCCACGAAGTCCCTGAGATAACTTTAAGCTCCACCTTTCTCTCTCTAACCCATACGTGGTAGCTAATAGTTCATACCTATTTAGGTAGCTCTCTATATCATCGTCTTTCTCAACAAAATGATCTAAATGAAAATTCATAGCTGAGGTTGAGGCTCCTTGGCTAGCAGTGGCATCAGAGGCAAAGGGACTGGCACCATTTTCAGGAGCATGGCCTTGAAACTCAAATTCCCTGAGTCGTAACTCATGTTCCCTTTGTAATCTCTTATCTTCTGCTTCCCTTTCTGCAGCTAATTTCTTCTCTTCCCTTTCTGCGGTCAATCTTCTTTCTTCTGCTTCCCTTTCTGCAGCCAATCTTTTGTCTTCTCTTTCTGCCTCCAATTTCTTAGCCTCAGCCTCAATCTGCAACCTCTTAGTCTCAGCCTCAGCCTCAAATTGTAACTTCTTAATTTCCCTTTCAGCCTCTAACTTTCTTTCGGCTTCAAACCTTCTTTCTTCGCGTTCAATAAATTTGTCACATTCCGTAGTGACATAGGCAACCATAACTTGCCCATCTAATCCTAACTCTTTTGCAGTCTGAACAGCAGCAGATCGAAACTTGGCCAGGTCCGCCATTGTCTATCAGGTAAATTTATACAATGTCTAACCAACAATTCAATTTCTAACTATATATCTAATGGACAACACAGGCACCGTGAGCTCAACCTTATTTAATTCCACCCAAGGATACCTTTTAATTCTTATATTCCCTGAAGTGAATTACCCCCAATATTTTTAATAGGGAAAGATTCAAAATCCCGGACGAGCGAGACCCCAATATATGTGGTGAAGTGGGATGTTATAAATATTTATAGGGGACTTAGTGTACTGACTGAGATCAGCTGTGAAGGTATATATATATCTAATAAGAGTAGTGTATTATATATAACCTTACTTGCTGCCACATATGTATACCTCAGTCAGAATTATTCTGGAATAGTGTGATGACTACGTTGTATGTCTAGGGTATGTGTATGATGAAGTGTAAGTCATAACAACAACAGACAGATAAACAATTTAATTTATTCCACCACACTTGACAACACTGTGACACTCACATACATAAAACACTCTAAAGGATATCTTAAAGGAGTCACTGATAACTTTTCAAATAACAATATGTATTCATTGCTGTTATGAATGAATATGTGTCCTGATTCAAATACAAAGGGAACCAGGAATCACAATCAATTTTACTTACAAGTTATATGTACAGAATTTATCAATATGAATATTGTAATGACATATATTATTAAAAGTATCCTATGTGTGTCAGTTGTGTAGTAGTAATATGAGGTAATACTGGTTTTGTTTTGTTCAAGCTCTGTTGGTATTTGTCATCATGACTTCAATAGTTTGTCTTTATGGGAACTATTATTGGAGATGTTCTCAGTTCCTGATATTAACACAATTTAATTCCCCTCTTAATGTTATTTTTACAAGGTCATTTTAAGCTGGGGTACATAATTTTGAGCTCAGCTGGCCACATCAGCTTATCTTGCGTGATGGCGGCAGGAAAGGACTCCTCTGCTCGATTCTCCCCTGGCTCTGGAGACACCTCACTGATAGCTAAATGGACCAAGGAGTATGCTGTCCGACTCTGGATTCAGCAAAGCTCTGACCAGGTGCTGCTCAATACCATCAAGACCACGGTCCCTGAAAACAAGAAGGATGTACCTTCTACTTCATAACTAATTTATACTCTCTTTTTACACTGAGCACAATACATCACAAACATTGAGTTCAGAGCGTTAGGCCAACTGTCAGCTTCATCTGAAATACTTTATACCAGTATTTACCTCCTTAATGGTTACTACGCCTCTGCACTTCCAGCATTATTTCTGTCTAATCAATAATCTAGGTGTCAGTGTACTGTTTGGCCATTCCATGCAGTTTTACTTTCCTCCGACACCTTCTGTTCAGGCTGGAGCATTATAGGCTTTACATCATGTTTGCTACTGAACTACACATATATACAGGCATAAATTAACAATTCACATTCAATTTTCATTAAAAGATACTGAATGTTTCAAGCTTACCACAATTCATGGAAACAAACACAGATACGTTGATTAGCAATGAATTCTGGCACAAATACTGGCACAAATTCCCATCTGCTTATGTTCCAGGCTTTTATTTAGCAAAAATATGAGCTGGCTTCAACGCACTGTTGCTTTATCAAGCTTATTTTAACTAGTGGTCTCGAACTAACGCTCCTAAGTGAGTATATCAGCGAGTCTAGCCAATGGAGCCACGTTTCGACAAGTGTTTGAAAAAATTTTAACTTCCTACGTCTCCCCTAACAACCAAAGATAGTATTTATAGCCCGACTAATCGTGTTTAGCCTTACATATCATTCCAGCCAATCAGTTCAAATGTAACTTGTGGCCCATTTCCCGTACAATGGTGGATTTAAAAAAAATCTACCACTGAGCGATTCTGATTTTGGGTGTTGTCTGACAGCACCATCATTTTATTTTGGCTATAACTTGTTAATTCCTAGACTATTTGCATAACGTTGTACATATTCTTTGTCAGCAAACCCTAAGGAACCCAAATATATATATTTAATAGAACTAATATGCTGCGTTCAAAATATGCAATTCCTTCTACCTCCTGTTTCGAAGATGTGCTGTCTGGGTACTGTAATGTTTTCAAACGTAAACCCATCTATTGTTATCTTTCCTAATAAGCGTTTTTTGTGATTTTAAAACCTAACTCTGGGAAGGGTAGTGAATTTATCACTGTCCGTCCGAAAAAGTTAGTGCATGTGGCCTTACACGCGTGATAGTAGTAATTGTGTATCGCGTTACGCTTGTTGGGGGTGGCATTAATAGCGAGACGCGTGTTTAATTTTGCATGCGTTCCTGATTTTATTCGCCCCTCTCTCTTTCTATTTGAGTCCATCTGTTCGTTCGTTTTGGTAACGTAATATAATTAATGTTAGGATTAATTTAGGTCATTACGCAGTCTGCCTCTCAATGTTTTTCTTAGAAATACAGCACACGTTTCATTGAAGAAAGCGGGTAATAATACAGTAGGCTTTTACTATCAACGTGAAAGCGTTACAATTTGCAGACGAAGCAGAAAACAAGGGGGATTTCGAGTACTGTCATTGTGACAGCACTGTTATTTTACCATTGCTCTTTTCTTTATTAGAATTTATTTGTTAAGCTTTACATTTACCTTTTAATTTATATATGTGGATTAGAATATTCCACGACATTCTTCTGAATTTGCGAAACAGAAGGCAAGGCAATTTGCCAATAAGAAGAGATGCTTACGACAACTTTGTCCTGGGGACAAAGCATTTGTATTACTACCTTGTAGGGAAAACAGACTACTTATTTCTTGGAAAGGTCCGTACGATATAATATCGAAAATTTCCGATGTCGACTATATTGTCGATATTGATGGGAAGCATAAAACCTTCCACATCAATATGCTTACTGAATTCCATGAACGTCCGGATTATTTGCAACCCATTTTCCAAGCAACGGACAATTCTTCAGTACAACATGGTCATTACTCATCACTGTCCGTGATACAGGATGAGGAAACAAGTTTTTCAGATGTAAATCTTCCTCTTCCAATGATCCCACTTCATTCTAGTGAATCATGGAAGAACGTTACTGTCTCTCCTGATTTGTCTCTAGGAGAACAGCGACAAGTTTCAACTATGTTGCAAACATTTCAGGATGTACTCACTGACATCCCTGGACAAACTCATGTCATTGAACATGACATTGTTCTAACTGACCATACGCCTATTAGGGTTAGACCTTATCCTATACCTATACATTTTCAAGCACAGGTCGAGAAAGAGTTGGATGAGATGATAGATTTGAAAATAATCGATCCATCCACCTCTGCATATTCTTCGCCGATGGTTATTGTTCGGAAAAAAGACAATAACATACGTCTTTGCGTCGACTATCGCAAATTGAATCAAGTAACGAAGTTCGATGCCGAACCTATGCCTTTACTGGAAGAGCTACTTACTCGACTCTCCAAATCTCATTTTTTCACTAAACTTGATTTGTCTAAAGGATATTGGCAAGTTCCTTTATCTGAACGCGCCAAACCTCTCACGGCTTTTTCAACACCTAGAGGTTTGTTCCAATGGAATTTTATGCCTTTCGGTCTTATGAACGCACCAGCTACATTCGTACGCATGATGCGCCGAATCCTATCTTATCGGTCAGATGTCATTGCATATCTAGACGACATCTGTCTTTTCAGCGATACTTGGGAAGATCACTATTCAGGGTTAGATGAATTGCTGTCTACTTTGCGCGAGCACAACCTGACAGCGAAACCCTCTAAAGCCTATATTGGTTTTAGCGAAATTTCTTTCCTAGGCCACCGAGTTGGTCATGGTTTCCTAAAGACAGAGGACCATAATACTAGTAAGATACTTAACATCTCTATCCCTAAGACTAAAAAACAGGTGAGAAGTCTGTTAGGTCTTATTCAATTTTATGGCAGATTCATTCAGAATCTATCCTCT
Organism: Oreohelix idahoensis; assembly: GCA_024509875.1. Lineage (NCBI taxonomy): Eukaryota > Metazoa > Mollusca > Gastropoda > Stylommatophora > Oreohelicidae > Oreohelix > Oreohelix idahoensis. Next base: position 83,506 of record JAMPIV010008126.1, on the reverse strand, counting down.
ATCATGGCACCTCTTTCTACACTTTTAAAGAAAGGTTCGCCTAATATGGTCCACTGGTCTCAGGAATGCCAATGCTCTTTGGATAAGATTAAAACATTGTTTTCAACACCACCTATTTTAGTGTTACCTACTAAAGATAAGACATTTGTTCTTCGTAGTGATGCTTCATCCACTGGGATTGGAGCGGCACTAATGCAAGAGTACTCTGGAACTCTGCATCCTGTAATGTATATTTCCAGAAAACTTAATGCGGCAGAAAGGAATTATTCGGTTTTAGACCGTGAGCTATTAGCTATGGTTTGGTCGATCCTCAAACTACAGAGATTCCTTCTAGGCGCACATTTCATAGTAGAAACCGACCAAAAAGCCCTTACTGCTATACAGAGTAAGAATTTGAAGAGCTCGAGGTCTACTCGATATGCAATTGCTCTTCAACCTTTTCATTTCTCTGTGCGAGCTATTCGTGGATCAGATAATGTGATGGCAGACATTCTGTCAAGATGCCCACATGATTCCACATAACTATTAGGTCTTAGACTTCTTGATATGTCTAGTTTATAATAGTTCCTTTCTATATCAAGATAGATACACATTTGTAATTTAATAATATAATGATTGTATCACTACTTAGCGGTTCATTGATGTTTATTCACCGCTGTGCTTTGATGATTTTTCTTCATAAATCATAAATTTAAGATATCTTATACAAATTATGGTATGAAATTTTTAGGCATTGTGTAATTGCCAGAATTGTATTATACTTTGATGACACCTTCCTGGAAAAATTTACTTGTAGAGAAATAATTTCTCTCAGTTTATAAGATACATTCTCACCAGTCGCTCCATAAGTCGACTTAGCCTCATATTAGGCGTTATATTTATTCCTGATATTTTCATCTGCGCATTATTCATGCGTTGTGAGCCTATTGTACGTTGCTCCTAGATGTATTTCAAAAAAAAAAAATGTTCCATTTTTTTTCCCCCGGGAGGTGTGGTAAGACTGTTACGTGCAGTCTTTGATATCTTACAATATAATACATTTGTATGCTTGTTATGTTCGCAAATATTTTGTAAACAAAATAGATACTCTTCTTTGCTTAAGGAAAAGTCAATATTGAGTTACTTCCCCTTGAAAGGAGTTTCGATCGAACTCCGCGGATGAATCCAGTTTTTCTGCGATTTATTCTTTGTTTGGGTAGAAATAGGTTGTTCTTGCTTCAGTGTATCTATGGCCTGAATTTATGTGTATTGTTTGTCTGGGTAGGACGAGTCTGTCTTATATCTGTATATCTTTACATATCTAAGTCGAACTATATGGTCTTTTGTCGTTAGAAAGGTCAAAGGGCTGTTCGGCGGATGTGTCGCTAGAGAGGTGTGATTTGGCTTCGTCCTGATGGGGCTGTGATTTTTGTGTAGCGGCTTGTCGCCGGAAAAAGTGATCTCAGTATTTATGGGGAAAGTGATAGTCGTCTAGACCTATCGTGTATGCTTTACCCCAGTGTTTATTCTTATTGCCAAGGAATGGCAGAATCATATTTCTGATACCAAGGTAACAAAAGATTCTCCTTATGAACTCTCTTACGAAGCCACCGTTTTTCGATAGGCACGATTTGTACGTCTGAGAGAATATATTTAACTAGATGAAGATGACATTCATTCCTAGCAGCACTATATCTTGTATGATGAAGTCAATTGTATCATTATAGAATCTACAGAGCTATGAGAACATTTAATGAATGACTAACTTTAATACAGATTCATTATCTGTATCCAAACGTGAGTGACAGCTCACGAGAGAAGCCATCTTGTATCCAAATATTTTGTGACTTTCAAGAAGAGAAAGGGATACCCCGTATTATCGCTTGATGAGTCCAGAGATCACTGCTACACATGAGAACCCAGTACTAGCGGTTCAATATGATTATATGAAAAATATGTGCTGAATATTATTTCAAGGAATCTTCGCTAGACGAGGTTAGGTCTAGAAGCCATCTTGAATGTTGTTTATAATCTGACGTGCTTTGTCAGTAAACTCAGATGATGTATATATATATGGGCAATACTGAGTGCTTGTCTACTGACAGTCCATTATGCTATTATTCTACATGAGTGCCCATGTATCATTGCAAGACCATTTATCCACTGTACTATGATGTATTATGCCAACCTGTGATTTGTCACTATTCGTGCTGTCGAGTGTGTACGTCCAATTAAACTGTAGCAAAGGTACACAGTCGTTGGTGTCGATGACTTCCAGCCATACATGAGTGTGAGAAAAAGACCATTTATCAACACCACGAACTCTTCTTATCATTCGCATATTATACTCACAATCTATGTCTACACACCACTGCGTAGGTCGAGTTGACATTCCATACTCAAACCACAAGCAACACAACAACACAGCATGTAGCTCTGGTGATGTTCTAGTGAGCTTATATTTATCAACTGATAATGAGCAAAGAAAATAGAGTTATCAACTAGAGACTTTATCAATGATGCATGAGTGGGCGCAGTTTTCCCGTTAAGACTGACGCCGGGTGATAACCCCGGATTTTCATGTACCACCTTTTAGAGTGATAAAATGCCAATTAGCTAGCGGCCCTTTTCAGGTCAAGCCTTTATCAGGGCTTCGTCATGCTGGCTGAAAGGTACTAGTAGTTACTTTTCATGGTTTAGTTTTTATCAACGCGGCACCATCATTCAGAGTCCCCTTCTCTCTCTCTCTCTCTCTCTCTCTCTCTCTCTCTCTCTCTCTCTCTCTCTGTCTCTCTCTCTTTGTTTCTTTCTCTTTGTTTCTCTCTCTCTCTTGACTGGTTAGAGCGCTGGCTTCTCGCAGCAAAGGTGCTGCGTTCGAAATACGGTGGCGACACACTCTAGTCTGCCCAGCTGTAAATGGATACCTGCCTCTGCTCTTGAATGTGACGTATAATGGAAAAAGAGCCTACATTAATCTGACAGTCTTTTGTGACCTCGTAGCGTTCTAGGATTTGCTAGCAAAACCATGCATTTACAGCCTGTCTACTCACTTTTTCGTCACGCCTCTTTTCTTTGAACATAAGCAAACGAAGTGTTTACAAACTTTCATGACCTGCCGTCAAAACAGGTAGCGAATCAGGTTTGTTTACCTCGTCTCATCACGCGAGCTTATCTGTCAGTCATACGATACCTGACAGACCGCACGTGAATAACACAGAATCTTTTGAAGTTCGTACTCAGAAAAAGTCAGAAACCCCTGGGCTCTTTGATCTTCGGAAGCGGACATTCGTACAGAGAAGACCCGTTAGACGTAAGAAGTCTACTGATGTCGGTTAGTAACGCTCGACGGAAGACCGATCATAAGCCTTTATCTGGGAACTCTATTCTTATTCTCCGTTACTCACACAATAGTGCGAAAAGTAACATCATCTATAGATCAGAGAAACATAATGATATATAAACTGTGTTTTCTTAAACCTGCTATCAGTTGTCACTCAGAATTTTTGGATAGTCTAAGCACGCAGTTCTAGAACCATTTCGCTAAATATGTTAATAGCATTCGTGGGGATTTTCATTCTGATTTTCTGGTAATAGAAATGAGTGTTTACGTGTTTAAAAGAGTTAGCTTTTACCAATTAAAAGTGTAAGCTTTTACCATTATAATTCACTTTGATTTTCTAGCGTTAAAACTAGTGAAATAAAATAACGCGTAGCTATTTCATACCAATGTTCAGTTATCATGTTAATTTTCACCGCACGCTTTCTTACACAAGAAGAGACGGTTTTAGCTGACTGGTTAAATGCTAGGCGCGACTGATAGTGACAGTAAAGAATTCACGTTTTATTTCATTGTGCGTATTTATTATAAGTGCTTATTATTTAATGTCATACGACTAAACTATCAGACGCCGACCAAATTAAGAGCTACTTAACGACCGACGATAGTTTGTGATAATTGACATTGTACGCTGATCGTTAAGCTCGAGCAAGAGGGGGGAGTGATCGTGTATTTTTCCCAACGATACCTGAGAAACAATTTAACTAATAACTTTAACTGGACTTACCAAACCCACAATATTTTTTAAAATTTTATCAGCCCATTGGAGTGTGGAAAAAAATAACCTTTATTCCCGACTTCTGACAGTCGTATTCAAGCGTAGCATCCAGAATTTACGCTGTTTCAGAATCGGCACTCTACCATAGAGCCAGCCGATAGGATTATTATCATCATCATATGTAACATTTTTTAGCAATCATATGTTTCCCAATACTGGAAGTATTTTCCTCTTTTAACTGTGAACCTCAAGATCACGTTTCTACATCAACTATTGGCGGTGACATTTTGTTCATCCAGGAAAAACCCACACCAGATTCGGCGTTCACCTTACTAGTCTTTATTTGTTAGAGGTTGGACTGGGCCCAATTTAGGAAATAAACCTGACATTTTATATAGTCAGGAAAAATTGTAATTCCAAGGGATATCACCAAGAGTAGGTAAAAATGATTGAGTGGCTACAATATGAAAGAGAGAGTGAATATTTTTCTTTGTTACCGGTACATGAACTTTACCAAAACTAGATTTGCTTAAACGTATTAACTTTACTGGGTAGCCTATAGTAGGAACTTGTTTACTTTATTGTCTACTCTGTAACATAGTGCAAACCTTCGACCTTTGGGTTATTAACTTTTTGGGTTCTTTTCTCCATAGGGGGAGGTGTTGAAGGTTTCTTTTGTTGAGACTGGTTATTGTTGAGTTAGTTTGTCCTTGCATACTCAGTCCAACTGAGCAGTAAATAAAAGTGTTCACAACCTCTGGCCTTTTCATGAGATTTATCTTGGGTTTCATTCATTATTTTAATTTCGTGCTTTCTTTGTATAGTACGTGAATGCTGGGAAATGAATAATAATTGGATGATATCGACTAAAGAAGTCCAAGTATTTTGAGTCCACAAAACACGATTTATTACGAAAAACATGTGACGATATCATGAGCATGGTTCATAGTAAAGCATACATCAATTTGATTCCAATTGAATATATATAATTATCAGTCCGTGTCCGAACGAATTAATGTCGACAGAACATCATGGCTATATGCGCGCGCTGCTGTGATTCAGACAGCCGACAGTGAGCGCATGTGTCTTGACGAATATATATTACGACTGATTAACGATCCTTCCATAATTCAGGTTATCTACTAACCTTATAATTCCATCCTTTATAATATCAATCTGGACTGACCCTGTGTCCTTATATAAATTCTATATTTGCGGCACTTATGAAGCCTAACATTGGAAGGATGTGAAACACGTCTTCACGGCTTGACGATCATCGTAAAAAGGGTCCAGTATCTAAGTCACGAAGTGTGACCTTACCAACGCTAACATGTCACAAGTTGACCGTGTAATTTGCGTTCAATAATCCGTGAAGTATCAACATCGATCTATATTAATTCTATTAACCTAAAATTGCGCACTGCCAACTATAGCAGATGGCATCAATAAAAACACCGTAACAATTCCCTGCCCGACGGGGGGAAAAATCTATTAGATAGATTTTTTTGAACTTTCTTGATCAAACATCTCAAAAATTTAACAAAAACCCGACATATGGCCTACGATGTTCTGACTAGAACAGTGTCGTGGTCATGTCGATATTATACTAATCATGTAATATTCTGACAGTCATGTTATACATGGATATTATATTAACCAAAGGAGTGTCAACTGTCGCTAAATAATTATCTACTTAACTTAGAGTCTGTCGTGACTAAATAATGAAGTGTTATGTAAAGAAAATTATTCCAACTAATTAAAATTAAACTAATTAATCATAGTATGTGTGTAGGGTATTAATTAATTAACATCTAATTAAATAAACTGAGAGATAGTGTCATAATAAAAGAAATGAGAAGTAAGGACAAGTAAAGTAAAGAAAAAGATAAAGTACGGAGCTATTATAGACCGAAAGGGAGGCATCAAAGAAGAGTTGGCCACTCGAAAAGCAGCAGCTGGGAGACTTTTTCAGGCCATAAATCGAGGATTCCTCAGCAAGAGAGAGGTTGGTAAGAAAACGAAGATGGCTGTATACCGCTCCCCCTATGTCCCAGTCTTGACATATGGATGCCAGTCATGGCCAATGACTACAACCCATAAAAGCCAGATCCAAACCTCAGAAATGAGGTATCTGAGGAAGGTGGTTGAAGTAACAAGAAGAGACATGGTACGCAACCAGACGATACGTCAAGGCCTAAAATGCCACCCCTACAGACCCAAGTAGAACAGTCCCAACTAAGATGGTTTGGCCATGTCTGCAGAATGGGAGAAGATCGGCTACCACGACAAGCATGGGAAACAAAGAGCCAAGGATCCAGACCCCGAGGACGACCCAGAGTCCGCTGGGAGGACAACATTAGACAATCTTTGAAGGACCGAGGACTAGAATGGAACCAGGCCAGGAGGAAGACAGCCGATAGAATAGTCTGGCGCTCTCTCTTCCAAACCTCTACACCTCACGGTAGAAGGGGAACGACTAAGTAAGTAAGTAAGTGTTTAAAATTAATCATGTGTATCGAGTAATTACTAACTAATTAACTTAATGAATTACTAAAAGAAAAAGAATATTCATACATTTTATGTAAACATCTTAACTAATTTCATATAATATCTATCCCATTCATAAATAAAATATCTAGAGTATTCAATTGTGTGATATTCTTTTGTTTTCATCTTTTCTTTCTTTTATACATTTCATTTTTTTTTATTATCACACTTCAACTTTATTTTATTCTTTATTAATATAATAACTATTAAACTTAATAATGTCGGACATGAAGATCCAGCCGTCGTTATTTCCTTTGCGAATTTACGGAAAGTTCCATTGGAGAAGAAAGTTTATAATGTTCAACTATGTTTCGTTCCTGAGGGAGTGTAAAGGGCTTTTGTGGTTAGAGCGACGTAACGATGCCACCGCCTTCTGATCAGTTTGGATCACGAAGGGTGCTCCCAACAAGAACTTTTCAAGTTTAGTGATCGCCCAAACTACTGCCAGTAACTCCTTGTCCACTGTAGAGTATTTTGTTTCAGGCAACTTAAGTTTTCGTGATATATACATAGTTGGATGAAGTATATCGTCGTGACATTGAAGCAAACAACCTCCGATACCGTAATTACTGGCATCTGTGCGAAGAAGAAACTTTTTAGAAGCATCAGGTAATCTCAAAATTGGTGGATTTGAAAAGATTGTCAATATCCTACGAAACGTTTTGTCGCATTCGTCAGTCCATTTCACCGTCAACGGCATGTCTTTTTTTAACAATGATGACAAGACAGCCGTGATGGATGATAAGTTAGGTACAAATCTACTGTAGTATTGGACCAACCCTAATAGACTCCTAACCTGTTTCTTCGTTTGAGGAACCGATAGATTCAAAATTTTAGACACCGTACTGGGAACAGTTTGAAAACGTCCAGCCCCAATAATATGTCCCAGGAAGGTTATCTCCTGAAACGCTATTTGTATTTTCGTAGGTTTAGCGGTTAAGTGGTTTTCCCTTAATATTTCCAAAACACATCTAAGCCCCGAAAAATGTTCCTCAAATGACGAACTAAATAAACATATGTCGTCAATGTATGTAATAATGTCTGGTCTACTTGATAAAATTTTTCGCATCATGCGAATAAAGGTAGCAGGAGCGTTCATAAGCCCAAAAGGCATCACATTCCACTGGTAAAGACCTTGTGGAGTGGAAAACGCTGTGTAATATTTGGCTTTTTCGGTTAGTGGTATCTGCCAATAACCTTTTGTTAAGTCTGTCTTGGTGAAAAGTGTTGCATTAGATAGACGAGGAAGTAAGTCGCCAAGAATAGGATGTGGTTCGCTGTCAGCTACGGTCTGAGCATTTAGTTTCCTATAGTCAACGCATAGACGAATGTTGTTGTCCTTCTTTCGGACAATGACTAAAGGTGACGAAAATGGTGAGGTACTAGTCTCGATAATACCTAAAGACAACATCTGCTCAAGTTCCTGAGTCGTTTTGCTGAGAAAATGAAGTGGGACAGAATAGGGATGTACACGAATTGGTGTATCATCATTAAGAATAATGTCGTGACTAATCATTGATGTGCGACCAGGTACGTCTGTCAGCACATCTGGAAATGATTGTAATAGATCAGCAATCTGATGATGCTGTTGCGGTGTAACTGAAGAAGAGATGGTTACATCCCGCCAAGATTCTGTAGGTTGTAATACAGCTACAGGTAAAGACATCTGTACCTCAGGAAAAGAGGATTCTTCTTCCTGTATCACTGATAGATTAGTATAATGACAAGTTGGTACTAATGTGTCATCTAATTCGTGGAAAATAGATTGCAAGTGTTCTGGACGAATGTGAAATTGTTTCAGCATGTTTATATGATATATTTTTCTGTGTCCCTTAATGTCCAAGACGTAGTCAACATCAGAAATTTTGTCAATAACCTTGTAAGGACCATTCCATGATATAAGTAATTTATTGTCATTATGTGGAAGTAACACATAAGCCTCATCGCCTGGAAATAACTGACGTAATCGTCTAGTCCTATTTTGTAAAGTTCGAGCTTTAGCTTTTGCAGCCTCAGAAGAAGCTGTTGTCAACTGGCAAGAAACAATAATATTCTTACGGAGATTGATTACGTACTCGTATGATGACTGGGTATCCTGAGTCATCTCGGCGTCAATTAGTAAGTCTTTTATTAGTCCCATAGGACCTCTTGGCGGCGCGCCAAAAACTAATTCGAATGGAGAGAAGTCAGTCTGTTCATGTGGCACCTCTCGATAGGCGAACAGGACAGCTGGGAGTGCTCTGTCCCAGTCCTGAGGGTGTTTAACCGTAACTTATGCAATAGTTGTTTAAGTGTACAGTTAAGCCGTCCCACTGCACCATTGCTCATAGGATGATAAATACTACTAAGATTCCTATCTATGTACCATGTCTTCATTACCTCCGTCATAGTATCAGATATGAATTGAGATCCATGGTCTGACAATAACTTCCTAGGGAAACCTACCCTAGAAAAGATAAGATGTAGTGCATCAGCTACATCTGCTGTAGTGGTGGTCTTCAATGGTATGGCTTCTGGCCATCGTGTGCATAAATCAATGCAAGTGAGTACAAATCTATGTCCTCCGGCAGACGGTAAGAGTGGACCAATGATATCTATGGCCATTTTGTCAAAAGGTCGTACTGAGATATCACAAGCCTGAATAGGAGCCGTGTGAAAAGCTCCGGGTGCTTTAACTCCCTGGCATATAGTACAAGAGCGTACATACTGTGATATATCTCGTGAAACACCTTGCCAAAAAAATGAAGATAATACTCGAGATCGTGTCCGAGTATATCCCATGTGACCTGCACACTGTGAGTCATGTGCATGTTGAAGAATATAGCGTCTAAATGCAGAAGGTACCATGACTTGATGTTTTACTTGAGACTTATCCATAAAACATCTAATTAATATATCATTTTTAATTGTAAACCAATGTTTGTCTTTATTGCTCGAGGTAAGATTATCAAACTTATTAACCAGAGCAAAAAATTTCCTTAAAGATTTATCTTCCTTCTGTTTGATCGCAAATTTTGATCTGTCAATTGGAGAATGAACATCAATATCTCCCTGTTTGTCTGGTTCCACCATTTTAGTGTCGACATTCTCTACGATTTTAGTCTGAGCTCTAGTCGTCACTGCATTTCCAGTGCATAGATTGTGTTTTTCCCATTCAATAATTTCTTCTGGCGTACAATCTCTGCTACCATGAATGCGACCAACCATAAGATCTGCAATTGGATTTTTCAACATGCATACCTTAACATTTCCTGAAAAGAAAGGCGTATTAATATGAATTATCGCAGTGGGGTAGTGTTCAATTGTACCCCCAAAGGTCATACACCTAACATATTCGTTAGTAGCACAACTTGGCTGGATCAGTGACTGTCGGACTCCAATGGTCGTGGATCCGGAATCTCTCAAAACAGAGACGATAGAACCATTTACTATTCCTCTGTTAAATATAAGAGAGCCTGTTCCATCATTAGCTGCAAGACCTACCTCTGGTAGAATGTGTCCGCAATTCAAAACTGTCTCTTTTGCTTTCTGAAAAACAAGATTACAGTCTGGGCAACTATTTGCCACGTTATAATTCATAGCATAACATGTGGACGAAGATTGTATTGGTTTATCATCATGTGGAACCCCTGGGGTCGTAATAGTAGTAGGTGCCGCCCCGATATTGTGATCATAATGTGACGGTCTACGTGACTGAGACCGATGTCTAGAATAGTTATTAAAATTATTTTGTTGTCCCCCGTGGTGACTGTTGTGTCTAGGTCTGAAGCCTTGATTATTCTTATTCCACCTGTTATCATTGTTAGTAGTGTTATAGTTGTATGATCGATTATGATTTGAACTGTGTTGACCATTGTTGTACCTGTATTGAGGTGACTGATTTCTATTATGCTGTCTACCTCTGTTTACGTTCACATATGTATTATTATTTTTATAATAGTCATTGTGGGCATTATTCCTTCTGTGCGGATAATTCCTATCCATACTATAAGTTCGCGATTTATCCTTACCCTGGAATGCCATATTAGAAGCTACAGGTAGAGGTTCTCTTATTTGTAAGTTAGATATGCTCGCATTAGGATGTGCGGAGCAATGATTTACTGCCATTTCTTCCAGTGCAGCAATGGTAGATGGTTTTCGTTCTTGTATAAAAGAAAAGAACGGTGGACTGATAGAGGACAAAACTTTATCCCTTAGTAACAAATCAACTAATTTGTCATACGATTTATTAACACCTGCCAGTTCCACCCATCTGTTAAAGGTATTGCGTATATTCGCAATAAAACCTGGAAAGTCTTTATTGGACTCAGGTAGAAGCGTTTAAAACCTAAGTCTACAGCCTTCCTCATCTAAATGGAACCTTTTTAACAATAAAACTTGTATCGAATCATAATCCACTGCTATTGTAGGATCAGCATTCTCTGTTGCATTTAATGGTTCACCATCTAAAAATTCATTTAGTTTAAGTGCCCATGCGTGTTTAGGTGAGTTATTTGTTTTGCATACCTGTTCAAACCGTGCTAGGTATGATGATAGGTCGTCAATGTTCAACTTAAAATGTGGTAATTTAAAGTTATAATAAATTTTGTTTTGATTGGATGAAGATCCGTTTTGAGAATTATCAGTCTGGCTCGTAGTAGCACTTTGTGCCTGTAATTTTGCGGTTTCAAACTTAAGACGTGCCAATTCCATTTCTTGTTGCCTTATAATTTCCTCTCGTTTAATCTTATCCTCTTCTTCAATCCGTAGGATTTCATCTCTTGCCACTTTTCTTTCTTCTTCTCGTTTGAGTTCTTCTTTCTCCTGCTTCAATGCTGCTTTTCTCTCTTCCTCTTCCTTCTTTGCAATAGCCAGTTGCTCTTCTGCAAACTGACGAAGTTCTGGTCCTTTGTAACCATAATCCTTCCCAATCTTAACAAAGGTGTCAAGAGTAGCCATATTAATTCAACAATATGTCTCTTCAGTTAAATATTTAATTATATGTATGTGTAAAATAGATTAATACTTACTATAATCAACTACAATATTATAGTACTATTAGTTGTAAGTTCCACAACTATTTTGTAACTAAATAATTTATATCAATAATGTTTACTCATTACATTATACCAATGTATTATACCTTTATTAATTTATGATGCTGAATTTATTTCATGCATCAACTAATCTCACTTATTACCTATGGGCATCTTCCCTCATTAATATCATAATGTATTATATATTTATTGTATCTAATATAGTTTCCTAATTCATCCCCTCTGCATGGTGTGATTACCAAGCATTTATTCGATAAAAATTATCTTACTTCAATAATTTATCATTATATTATGGCATCATGCCCTAGTCATAATGAATAAAGACTAGTGTCTTGGGCCAATAGTGCAAATTGATGACATCACCTAAGTCATCATGCAATTTAATAAAAAATTAATTAAATTAATTTACTATCTTATAGAGAATCAATTTATAACAATATAATTATATTATCAATCAATGAAATGAATAACTACAAAACGCACATTAACCAAAGATTTACAAACAGTAGTACGATCCAAAAGTGACAATTTCACAGACATAAATGATTTTATGAACTAAGTACAAGAATCGGAAGTACTGAAGGGTCAAGGAAAAACTAAGTCGAGATTGACCTACATACACGTAAACTGATGACGTAGACATGGACTCATATAACGGTTATTAAAATCTCTATGAACTAAATGATAGAAAGATCAGAATGAACAAGATAGTTTACAAACATATGACTAGTACTGAATAAAAATGAAACTTAATACAGCAAAATACAACAGTAATATTACAAAACTTCACACCTAACACTTAAAGTCAAATACTTTCAAATACAGACAAAGGTACCCATCGGCAGAATCTTCAATGGGGTTCTCTGCAAAATGAAAATATTTCACTGCCCTACAGATCGATCAAAACCGATTCGGTCATCCTGAGAGACATAAAATTGGTTATGATTCGCCTCGCCAACCACCCGCCTAACATAATAACAAACAGACGGTTGAAAACACATATAAAATTTACAAATGATAGTAATAAGACATGCCTATATAAAGGCGAAATGTACTAGTGTATGCCTATTTAACCGACAAAGGTTACAATAAAACTTATCTTTTTGTGCTCAGTTATCTACTCCGGTCAATGTCAGTATGCACCAACGGCGTAGACCGATGTCGTGAACTGATATTGATTGCTTGATAGAGTTTTTCCATCTTTGGGTCTACCTTGATGCAGTATTTTCATTTGACAAGGACTGTGTTAGCGGTTGCCGACTTGACTTTCATGAACGCAGAAGTTGATGACGTGTGTTTGACCTTTAGTCGTTATGCGTATTTGGTCATACTTTCGCACATCACATGAGTATTTTCCAATTGTAAACAGTTCTTGGTTATTGAATGAGACTTCGGTAACCTTATTGAAGAAAAAATTTTCGTTCCCCAGACAATGGGCACCAGTTGTTGAAGGTTTTTTTTTTTTGTTGAGCTGGTTATTGTTGAGTTAGTTTGCCCTTGCATACTCAGTCCAACTGAGTAGTAAATAAAAGTGTTCACAACCTCTGCCCTTTTCTTGAGAATTATCTTGGGTTTCATTCATTATTTTAATTTCGTGCTTTCTTTGTATAGTACGCGAATGCTGGGAAATGAATAATAATTGGATGATATCGACTGGAGAAGTCCAAGTATTTTGAGTCCACAAAACACGATTTATTACGAAAAATATGTGACCATATCATGAGCATGGTTCATAGTAAAGCATACATCAATTTGATTCCAATTGAATATATATAATTATCAGTCCGTGTCCGAACGAATTAATGTCGACAGAACATCATGGCTATATGCGCGCGCTGCTGTGATTCAGACAGCCGACAGTGAGCGCATGTGTCTTGACGAATATATATTACGACAGATTAACGATCCTTCCATAATTCAGGTTATCTCATCATCATCTCAACCCGTAACCCGTCATGGGTCGTAGGGGTGCCATGGTGGAAGCATCAGCAGACAGGGTCCTCCACTGCTCTCTATCCTCAGCAATGCGTACTGTCGTGAAATTCTAATCCACATATCTAAATTCAAAAGTAAATGTAAAGCCTAACGAAGTAATTCAATAAAGGAAAGAAGAATGGTAAAAGAACAGTGCGGTCACAATAGCGTACGCCTGTGTTATAGAACGTCATGCTAGTTAAACAAGAAAACCCTTTTTTATGCTCCGTCTGCATAATTGTAACGCTTTCACGTTTGCTAGTAAAGCCTACTACATCAAATACACGCGTTTCTAAAAATAAAACTGGTACTGTGTTTCTTAGAAAACCTTGAGATAGACACACTGCGTAATGACCTAGATTAATATTACATTAATGTCATTTTATGCACTACGTAAACGAAAAGACAGACGGGCTTAGAAGAGAGAGAGAGAGAGAGAGATGTACGGAGGAACGCATGCAATACTACCACGTCGTCTCGCGATATAAAATTAATGCCACCCCACGCGAAAGGCATGCAGGCTTGTTTTTTTTTTCTTCAAATAAACAGTGACAAAAAACACTACCAATACGAGGTAAGGTTTTAAAAAACATGGTTAATGCTTATTAGGAAACATAACACAATACTGTTTTACGTCTGAAATCCTGACATTAGCCTGACAGTACAGAAGACATCCCATCGTATAGAAGTGAACGGGTGGTAGAAGAAAATACATATTTTGAATGAAGCCACTTGGCTCCATTAAACTTAGATATTTGGGTGCCTTAGGACTTGCTGACAAAGAATATGTTAGGTGTTAAGCAAATAGTCTAATAATTAACAAATTATAGCCAAAATACTATAGTGGTGTTGTCTGACAACACAGGATCATATTTGCTCATAATGGCATGTTTGGACACTGCTTTAGAGGAAATGAGGCCACCACGTTAAATCCGATTTGATTGGCTAGAATAATATGTAAGGCGAAACATGATTAGTCGACTGCAAATACTATTTTTGGTTGTTAATGGAAACGATAGGAAGGGTACTTTTTTTTCAAAGGCTTTTGTAAACATGGTCTCATTGGCTAGACCATTTAATATAGTCAATTAGGAGCGTCAGTTCAGTGCCACTTTTTGAAAATAAACTTTGTAGAAGCAAGTGCGTTGAGAACCAGCTCATATTTTTCTAATAAAAGCCTGGGACAGAGGCAGATCGGAATTGTGCCATAACTCATCGCCAGTCAACGTACTTGTTTAATATTTCCTTGAATTGTGGTAAGCTAGACATATTTGATATCTTTTTGATGAAAATTGAATGTGAATTGATAATTTATGTCTGTATGTGTGTGGTTCAGTAACAAACATGAGGCAAAGCCTAGATATTGCTCCACCATGAAAAAAACTTGTCGGAGAGGAGTATAACTGCATGGGATTGCCAAATAGTACTATGACACCTATCTTATTGAATAGAAGGAAATAATGCTGGAATTGCAGAGGCGTTGTAACCATTAGGGAGAGGAATACTGGTGTATATTTTTACATGAGAAGCTAGCAGTTGGCCTACCGCGCTGAACTCTGTGTTTGTTATGTATTGTGCTTCAGTGTGGAAATAGATTATAAATTAGTTCTGAAGTAGGAGGTACAACCTTCTTGTTTCAGGGACCGTGGTACTAAAGTATTAAAGCAGCACCTGGTCTGAGTTTTGCTGAATCCAGAGGCTGGTAGCATACTCCTTGGTCAAGATATCGACCAGTGTTGTTTCTCAAGAAAACGGTGAAGCAAGCGAGCAGAGGAGTCAGTTTCCTGCCGCCCACACAGAAGTTAAGATTTCGTTGGCCAGAGCAGCTCAATCTTGTGTATACCCCCCTCTAAAATTGACTGTACATTAAATCAAGAGGGACAGTTATTTGTTTCAAATAAAAGAAACTGTGAACCTTTCCAATATTATTTCCACCAGAAACAAACACATGAAGTCATGATGACAAACAACAACCTAGCTTGAAAAGCCAGTATTACCTCATAGTACTACATCACAACTTACACACATATTGTAATAATAATATATGTCAATACAAAGATCCTATCTATAAATTGTGTACATACAACTTGTGATTACATTTGATTGTGATTCCTGGTTCACTTTGTAGTTGAATCAGGATATCTATTATTGAAAGGAATTAATACATATTTTAAAAGTTAACACTTGACTTATTAAGATAGTCTTATAGAGTGTTCTATGTATGTGAGTGTCACAGTGTTGTAAAGTATTGTGGATTAAATTAAATTGTTTATCTGTCTGTTGGTTGTTGTAAACATACACTTCATCACTATCATAACCCTAGACATTCAACGTAGTCATCACAATATTCCAGAATAAGTCTGACTGAGGTCTAAATGTGGTAGCAAAGTAAGGTCATCTGTAATACACCACACTTATTAGATACAGATACCTTCACAGCTGATCTCAGTCAGTACACTAAGTCCCCTATAAATATTTATATCATCCCACTTTACCACATATATTGGGGTCCTGTCCGGGATTTTGAATCTTCTCCTATTATATATATTGGGGGTAATTCACTTCAGGGAATAATAAAAAAATTAAAAGGTATCCTGGGGTGGAAAATAAATAAGGTTGAGCTCTCAGTGCTTGTGGTTCTCTTCTTTCTTCTTTGATCCATAACCGCCAACCGTCAAAGCAGTCAGCGGCCATCACGCCTGGTGGCGTCTTGTAGGGCAGCAACAAATTGATTCCACTTTGCTCGGTCGGCGGCCATCCTTCGTACAGTGCCCCAACTGTGGTTCATTCTTTGCATCTCAGCTTCCACAGTTCTCCGCCAAGTTGTTTTTGGTCGGCCTCTCTTTCGCTTTCCCTCGGGGGTCCATAGCATAGCTGTTCTTGCGATGGTATCAGGGTCCCTCTGAGGACATGGCCAACCCAACTCCAGCGTCTGCCAGCTATGATGGTGTGCATGTCCTCCTGGTTACTCCGAATAAGTAGTTCTTGGTTGCTGATGGTGTTTGGCCAAAAGATTCGGAGAATTTTCCTTAGGCAGATTGTGTGGAAGGAGGACAGTTTCGACATTTCCTTCTCTGTTACTCTCCAACATTCCGCACCATAGAGAAGCACAGAAAGTACGCAGCTCTCATACAGTCTTAATTTGGTGTTTGTGCTGTACTGGGAAGACTTCCAAATGTTGTTGAGAATAGCAAAGGCTGTTCTCGCTTTATTCATTCTGTTGTTAATGTCCTTGCTTGTTCCGCCGTCAGGTGTTACTATGCTTCCTAGGTAAGTAAATGTGTCTGTCTGTTCTAACTTCTGGTTCCTTACTGTTATTGGCTCAGGATTGCCCACATTTAGTGTCATGACCTCTGTCTTCTTCAGATTGATGTTCAGGCCAACCTGCTGGCCATACTTATTCAGTCTATCAGTTTTGTCTTGAATGTGTTGGTGTGAATGCGCGAGCAGTGCAATGTCATCTGCATATTCCAAATCTTCCAGTGTAGAAAACGTTGTCCATCTAATTCCCCTTGGACTGCCCTCTGTTGTCTGGCGCATCACCCAATCTATGACTGTCAAAAATAATGTTGTTGATAAGGGGCATCCCTGTCGTACTCCTGTTTTCACTTCGAAAGTTACATTACTCGATCCAACACTGCACGTAAAGTTAGAATAGAGGCTTTTTTATAATGGAAACAATGCGGCTGGGAATTCCATAAGCCCTCAGAATTTTCCATAGGCTGTCCCTGTGTATGCTGTCGAAAGCCTTTTCAAAATCAACAAAGTTAATGTACAGCTGTCTCTGCCATTCTGAGCACTGCTCTATAATGTTCCTGAGGGCAAATATATGATCTGCACATCTTCTGTTCTTTCTGAAGCCCGCTTGTTCTTTCCTCAGTTTATGGTCAACTGCTTTTGAAATTCTCTGGATGATTATCCTGCCTAGTATTTTGCTGGGAACTGAGAGGAGGGTAATTCCTCTCCAGTTGTTGCAGTCTGCAAGGTCGCCCTTCTTGGGCAATTTGACAATTGTTCCTTTACTCCACTCTGTTGGTGTTGTCTCAGTTTCCCAGACTTGTGCAAATAGTGGTTCTAATAGTTCTGCTGCTAGTTCAGGGTCTGTCTTGAATAGCTCAGCATTCAGATTGTCGTGACCAGGCGCTTTTCCATTTTTTAGCCCTTTGATAGCTGTGATAATTTCTTTTTTTTCGTGGAATGTCTGTATTTACGTCTAAGTCACTTTCAGCCTCAGGAACATTCAGCTGAGTCTCTGGTGGTTCCTTATTCAGTGTTTCTCTGAAGTGCTCTGCCCACCTTGTTTCCTGCCCCTGTGCTGTGGTGATGAGATTTCCTTGCTTGTCTCTTACTAACGTTATGTTGTTTGCACCTCGTTTTCCACTGATAGCTTTAGTTATTTTATAAACTGTGCTTTGTTCATTTCTCAGTGCTGCCTCTTCTGCCTGTCTTGCAAGGTCATCCAGAAATGTCCTTTTGTTAGCACGGGTTTGACGTTTTACTTCCTTGTCCAGCTGACTGTACTGTTCACTATATATTGCCTTTAACCTGGGAGACTTAGCTTCTGTTTTCTTCCTTTTCATTTCCTTTCTCTTCGCTATGGTGTTTAGCGTTCTGGTGTTATCCAGTCTTGGCTCTTTCTTTCCTGGAATCCCAAGCATGACTTGCTGCTTTCTTTATATATTGTTGAGATGGTGTTGAATTTCTGGTCCACATCGTCGGTCTCTGTTCTTTCCTGGCTTTTGGTAATCAGATATCGTCTCTTTACGTCGACCACAAACGCTTTTCTGTGGAGGGGGTCCTTAAGTTTCGTGATGTTGTATCTTTTCTGTTTGACTGCAACTGGTCCAGCAGCTCTGAGTTTCACCTTCAGTCTTGCTACTACTAGGTGATGATCACTTCCCACATCTGCGCCTCTTCTTACTTTCACGTCTTGTAGTGCATGTCTCCATCTGCCATTGATCATTATGTGATCTATCTGGTTTTTGTCTCGTCCGTTTGGTGATTCCCATGTTAACTTGTGCACTTCTTTGTGTTGAAAAAGTGTTCCTCCGATGACCAGGTTGTTAATACTGCAGAAGCTTATTAATTGTCCCCATTCTCATTTACTGTTCCACTGCCGCATTTCCCCATTACTCTTTCGTTATAATTATTGTGTGTTCCAACTTTCGCATTTAGGTCTCCCATTACTATAATAAGATCGTACCTGGGTACAGTTTCCATTTCCTTTTGTACCTGTTGATAGAACTCGTCCTTAATCTCTTCGTCGCTGTCATTTGTTGGTGCATAACATTGTATAATTGTGGTGTTGGTGAATCTCCCTCTCAGTCTTGCTCTTATTAGTCTGTTGTTAATGGGTTTCCATTCCAGTAGAGATCTTTCCATTCCTTTCTTAAGGATAATGGCTACACCTTCGTTGTGCTGACCGTCCTCTCTACCAGAATAAAGTACTGTTTCCCCTGTAGCTGTTTTTATTCTCCCCATCCCTGTCCATCTGCTCTCGCTTATTCCCAGGATATGTAGTTTGTAGTTCCTCATCTCTGCTGTAATCTGTCTCAGCTTTCCTGCCTCGTTCATAGTTCTGACATTCCAAAAACCAATTCTGGTTTCGTGTTTTGCGGTCTGGGCATCCGTTTTCATGCCAGTGGCTTCCTTTCGGCTTTCACCACTGTCAGTCATACGAGCCTGAGACTCTGGATGTCCGTCCCGCATCAAAGTATTTCCATTTATTGCTGTTTCCGTAACGTGTGTGATTTTTTACACAGACAGGGGTGTCGGCCCTGTGCTAAAACCCCCAACCTGGAGGACCAGGGTACCAGCTTTTGTCTGACCCCTACCCACGCAGACCAGTCCAGCATGGTTGAACCTACCAGGAGTAAAACTCCCACTGGCATAGCTCTGGGGATTGTCAGGGTACACAAGCTGCCATACCGCTACAAGGTATAGGTACCATTGATGGCAGAGTGCTTGTGGTTGTCCTTAGATAATTAGTTATAGATTGACTTGTTTAAGTTAGACATTGTATAAATTTGCCTGTTAGAAAATGGCCGACCTGGCAAAATTTCGATCTCCTGCTATGCAGGCTGCTAAAGAGTTAGGAATGGACGGGCAAGTTATGATTGCTTATGTCACTACTGAATGTGACAAATATATTGAACGTGAAGAAAGAAAATTTGAAGCAGAAAGAAAATTAGAATCGGAAAGATTAGAAAAAGAGGCTGAAAGAAAGTTAGAGGCTGAAAAAGAAATTAAGAGGTTGCAGATTGAGGCTGATAAAGAGGCTAGGGCATTAGAGGCTGAGGCTAAGAAGGTCCAATTGGAGGCAGAAAGAGAGGAAAGAAGATTGACTGCAGAAAGGGAAGCAGAAAAGGAGGAGAAGAGATTACAAAGGGAACATGAGTTACGACTAAGGGAGTTTGAGTTTCAAAGCCATGCTCCTGAAAATGGTGCCAGTCCCTTTACCTCTGATGCCACTGCTAGTCAGGGAGCCTCAACCTCAGCTATGAACTTTCATTTAGATCATTTTGTTGAGAGAGAAGATGATATCGAGAGCTATCTAAATAGATATGAACTATTAGCTACCACGTATGGGTTAGAGAGAGAAAGGTGGAGCTTAAAGTTATCACAAGGGCTTCGTGGTACAGCTTATGAAGTTTTTGCCAAAATGAGCAGAGATGATCAAGAAAATTATGACATGCTAAAGCAGGCTCTTTTGTTAAGATATGAAAAGAATGGAGAGTTTTATAGAAAAAAATTTAGGAATGCTAAACTACTGTCAGGTGAAACCTATCACCAGTTCTCTGCACGGTTAGAGACATACTTGGAGAAATGGACGGCTCTGGGGAAAACCCAAGATCTTAAGGAAATGATCCTTATAGAACAATTAAGAGAGTCCATGGCTCCAGACCTGAGAAAGTTTCTCATGGAACAAGGTGCAGAGAGGCTGGGTGAGTTACTAAATGTCGCTGAAAGGTATCAAGCAGCTCAGGCAGAGGTAACAGGTAATAAAAAGAAACAGGTAGATAATTTTAAGGCACCACAGAACTTTAATAAATTTGATCCTAGAGATCAGAACAAAGGTAGGCACCAGTTTGATAGGCCACGGTATGACAATAAAAATAAAACCCCACAATTCGATGAAAGGATATTTGATGAAAGAAAATCTTTCAACCAAGGAAGGAAGTGGTGTACAAAGTGTAAGATGAACAATCATACCACTTAAAATTGTAGGAATAAAACTCCTCGTTTTGCTGCTATGAAATCTGGGAAGAAGGGAACAAAGGTCAAACCTGAGGAACTACAGAAACCGTACCACCCCCCAGTGTGTGAAGATGTAATCTGTAATGGTGTCACCATAAGGTGTTTATATGATACAGGTTTAGATTATGATTCAGTTGTGAGTTCTCACCTGGTGCAAGCAGATCAATACACCACAGAAACAGTGGAGATTCAAGCTGCAACCAAGGAAGTAGCGACCATGACACTCCCTATCGCTAAGATACATGTAAAAACGCGATATGTGGAGGGAATAATCAAAGCAGCAGTGATAAATGAACCAATCTACACTGTGATATTGGGGTGTAGATATGTCTTCCTGGGGAATCCCAAGGGACCTGTGATATTGGCAACGGTGCAGACCAGATCACAGTCAAAACAGGAGGAGGAATATCCAATAAATACTCATCCAGATGAAATGAGGAAGGCACAGGCGGAGGACAAAACACTCAGGCCGTGTTTCAAGAAGTTGCCCAAATGTCATACACCTCCAGGCAAGGGAGAATTTTATATGAAGAACAAGTTGATTTATAGGAAGGCTGGATCTGAATCCAATGGTCACGGACAGCTGGTCCTTCCCACTTCATATAGGACTAAAGTGTTGGAACTAGGGCATGCGATTCCCTTCAGTGGTCATATGGGGATCAGCGCAACAGGACAGCGTATAGCTTGTCACTATTTCTGGCCAGGGATAACTGAAGATATCAAACGATATGTAAAATCCTGTCCAGAGTGCCAACGAGTAGCACCTAAGCATTGGACTGCACCAGCAACTCTAGGGGAAATGCCCATAGTGGGAACACCCTTTGAGAGAGTTGCCGTGGACATTGTGGGACCTCTCACTCGAACCAAGAGGAGGAAAAGCTACATTCTGACTCTGGTGCACACTTGTTCTATGTGGGGAGAGGCGGTAGCCCTGTCATCGATTGACTCTAAACATGTGGCAGAGGCATTACTCACAATTTTCACAAGGTTAGGCTTTCCCAATCAAATCTTGACTGATAATGGCTCTCAGTTCAAGGGGAAACTAACAGAAGAAGTTTTCAGGATCTTCCAGGCCAAACACTTTCATTGTAGTGTGTACCATCCCCAAGGGAACGGCCAAGTGGAAAGATTTAATGGCACGTTGATGTCGATCCTGAGAAAGTTGGCACACGAAAAACCAGATACATGGGACCAGTACCTTCAAGCCGCCCTCTTTGCTTATCGGGAGGTACCCCATAGTTCAACCGGTATGGCCCCGGCCACATTATTATTTGGAAGGCCAATAAAAGGTCCACTCGAAGCTCTGTTAAGAACGTGGACTGATGAAAAGGCAGAGGAAAATATTACATCCTCATACCAATATGTGAATGAGCTGACCACTCGTTTAAAAACTGGCTGGAAGCTTGCCAATGAAAATTTGAGACAAGCCAGGAAAAAACATGCTGCCTATTACAACAGGAAAGCTAAAGACAGAGATTTGGCTGTGAGAGAGAAGGTACTGCTTCTTCTACCCGGTAGTCAGAATAAATTACAAATTGGATGGCAAGGTCCATATACAGTTCTAGAGAAGGTGTCTAGAACCAATTATAAGATAGATAAGAAGGGGAAAGAAAAAATCTATCATGTGAATCTCCTGAAGAAATATTTGGAAAGAGAAAATCAGGAAGAGACACACTTGTTGACCTTGTCCATTGCAATGGAGATGAAAAAGGAACCACTTTCATCATTTGAATATCCATTACATCCCTGTGAGACAGCGGCACAGGTGAAAATCAGTACACATTTAACGAAAAATCAGAAGGAGAGAGTGCAACAGGTTCTAGATGATCATACAGAGGTGTTAACGGACCGACCGGGGCATACAAACTTATTGGAATATGATATGAAACTGATAGACCCCACACCTGTCTGTATGAAAGCCTATTCGATTCCTTTTGCTAAGGAGAAAGCCTTGAAGGAAGAGATAGACTATTTGTTGAAGGAGGGAATAATTTCACACAGTGAATCTTCGTATAGTTCCAGTGTGGTGCTCTTAAGGAAACCCTCTGGAGAACATAGACTCTGTATAGATTACAGGAGACTGAATGCTATCACAGAAGGTCAGGTGGATCCATTGCCGGATACAAATCAGTTGTTTGCCAGGCTAAATAAAGCTAAATATTTCTCAAAAGTGGATCTGAGTAAAGGATACTATCAGATTCCAGTAAAGCCTGAGGTTAGACCGTACCTAGCTTTTAGTACCTCAGAGGGACACTATGAGTTTAACAGATTGCCATTTGGATTGAAGAATGCGCCTAGTGTCTTCTCTAGAATGATGAGAAAATTGTTGGATCCTCTGAATAATCCATGCATCACAAACTTCATGGATGATATCCTTATAGCAACAGAAACATTTGAGGAACACATTGACTCTCTGAACATGCTGTTTAATCGACTTAGAGAAGCGAATTTAACAGCCCGACCAACCAAATGTTGTGTTGGATGTAAAGAATTAGAATTCTTGGGACACACAGTCCATCAGGGAAACATGACCCCTGACCCCAAGAATTTAGAGAAACTAAAGAAAGCCCCGAGGCCCAAAATAAAGAAAGACGTGAGATCCTTTGTCTCATTATGTGGTTTCTACCAAAAGTATATCAAAAACTTTAATTCCATATGTGCACCGTTAACTGATTTGACACGCAAAGGAAATCCAGATCAAATTACCTGGACAGCACAGTGTGAATTGGCATACCAGGAATTGAAGGAAAAGCTCACAAGCAAACATATTTGAAATTACCTGACTTAAGTTAAGATATCATTGTGAGAACGGATGCAAGTAATATCGGGTTGGGCGCGACCCTGTTACAGAAATCAGATGCACTGGATGGGGAATTAACCCCAGTGGCATATGCTAGCAGAAAGTTGAATAAAGCTGAAACAAATTATTCAACTAGCGAAAAAGAATGTCTTGCAGTAATATGGGCGATCAAGAAATTCAATATTTATCTGTATGGGAAGGCATTCAAGTTGCAAACGGATCACAAACCCTTGTCGTTTCTAGCGCAGGCTAGGCATGAAAATTTGAGGTTACTCAGATGGTCCTTACTTTTGCAGCCATTCCAGTTCAGCATAGAGTATATTTCTGGAAAAACTAACCTGGGTGCGGATTTTCTAAGCCGCCATCCGTGTGATGAGAATCACCGTAAGCACCAGGACTAATATTAAATTTCTCTATGTGTATATAGAATTATAGACTGACATATAATGTCTGTTTTAAGTGGGGAGAATTTGTCGTGAAATTCTAATCCACATATCTAAATTCAAAAGTAAATGTAAAGCCTAACGAAGTAATTCAATAAAGGAAAGAAGAATGGTAAAAGAACAGTGCGGTCACAATAGCGTACGCCTGTGTTATAGAACGTCATGCTAGTTAAACAAGAAAACCCCTTTTTATGCTCCGTCTGCATAATTGTAACGCTTTCACGTTTGCTAGTAAAGCCTACTGCATCAAATACACGCGTTTCTAAAAATAAAACTGGTACTGTGTTTCTTAGAAAACCTTGAGATAGACACACTGCGTAATGACCTAGATTAATATTACATTAATGTCATTTTATGCACTTCGTAAACGAAAAGACAGACAGGCTTAGAAGAGAGAGAGAGAGAGAGATGTACGGAGGAACGCATGCAATACTACCACATCGTCTCGCGATATAAAATTAATGCCACCCCACGCGAAAGGCATGCAGGCTTGTTTTTTTTTCTTCAAATAAACAGTGACAAAAAACACTACCAATACGAGGTAAGGTTTTAAAAAACATGGTTAATGCTTATTAGGAAACATAACACAATACTGTTTTACGTCTGAAATCCTGACATTAGCATGACAGTACAGAAGACATCCCATCGTATAGAAGTGAACGGGTGGTAGAAGAAAATACATATTTTGAACGAAGCCACTTGGCTCCATTAAACTTAGATATTTGGGTGCCTTAGGACTTGCTGACAAAGAATATGTTAGGTGTTAAGCAAATAGTCTAATAATTAACAAATTATAGCCAAAATACTATAGTGGTGTTGTCTGACAACACAGGATCATATTTGCTCATAATGGCGTGTTTGGACACTGCTTTAGAGGAAATGAGGCCACCACGTTAAATCCGATTTGATTGGCTAGAATAATATGTAAGGCGAAACATGATTAGTCGACTGCAAATACTATTTTTGGTTGTTAATGGAAACGATAGGAAGGGTACTTTTTTTTCATCGGCTTTTGTAAACATAGTCTGATTGGCTAGACCATTTAATATAGTCAATTAGGAGCGTCAGTTCAGTGCCACTTTTTGAAAATAAACTTTGTAGAAGCAAGTGCGTTGAGAACCAGCTCATATTTTTCTAATAAAAGCCTGGGACAGAGGCAGATCGGAATTGTGCCATAACTCATCGCCAGTCAACGTACTTGTTTAATATTTCCTTGAATTGTGGTAAGCTAGACATATTTGATATCTTTTTGATGAAAATTGAATGTGAATTGATAATTTATGTCTGTATGTGTGTGGTTCAGTAACAAACATGCGGCAAAGCCTAGATATTGCTCCACCATGGAAAAAACTTGTCGGAGAGGAGTATAACTGCATGGGATTGCCAAATAGTACTATGACACCTATCTTATTGAATAGAAGGAAATAATGCTGGAATTGCAGAGGCGTTGTAACCATTAGGGAGAGGAATACTGGTGTATATTGTTTCATGAGAAGCTAGCAGTTGGCCTACCGCGCTGAACTCTGTGTTTGTTATGTATTGTGCTTCAGTGTGGAAATGGATTATAAATTAGTTCTGAAGTAGGAGATACAACCTTCTTGTTTCAGGGACCGTGGTACTAAAGTATTAAAGCAGCACCTGGTCTGAGTTTTGCTGAATCCAGAGGCTGGTAGCATACTCCTTGTTCAAGATATCGACCAGTGTTGTTTCTCAAGAAAACGGTGAAGCAAGCGAGCAGAGGAGCCAGTTTCCTGCCGCCCACACAGAAGTTAAGATTTCGTTGGCCAGAGCAGCTCAATCTTGTGTATACCCCCCTCTAAAATTGACTGTACATTAAATCAAGAGGGACAGTTATTTGTTTCAAATAAAAAGAAACTGTGAACCTTTCCAATATTATTTCCACCAGAAACAAACACATGAAGTCATGATGACAAACAACAACCTAGCTTGAATAGCCAGTATTACCTCATAGTACTACATCACAACTTACACACATATTGTAATAATAACATATGTCAATACAAAGATCCTATCTATAAATTGTGTACATCAACTTGTGATTACATTTGAGTGTGATTTCTGGTTCACTTTGTAGTTGAATCAGGATATCTATTATTGAAAGGAATTAATACATATTTTAAAAGTTAACACTTGACTTATTAAGATAGTCTTATAGAGTGTTCTATGTATGTGAGTGTCACAGTGTTGTAAAGTATTGTGGATTAAATTAAATTGTTTATCTGTCTGTTGGTTGTTGTAAACATACACTTCATCACTATCATAACCCTAGACATTCAACGTAGTCATCACAATATTCTAGAATAAGTCTGACTGAGGTCTAAATGTGGTAGCAAAGTAAGGTCATCTGTAATACACCACACTTATTAGATACAGATACCTTCACAGCTGATCTCAGTCAGTACACTAAGTCCCCTATAAATATTTATATCATCCCACTTTACCACACGTACAAGTGTGGAAAAACCGTGTCCTGCCTATTCTTTGATGTTATCAGCCCAGGATTTTCTTTGCCTTCCTCTTCTCCGTTTACCTTCGACTGTTCCCTGGAGGATCATTTTCGAAAGGGAGTCATGACGAGTTACATGCCCAAACCAGGCAAGCTTTCGACGTTTCACTACTGACAAAAGTGGTTCTTGGTAGCCTGCATAGGTGTTTATCTTCTAACCTTATAATTCCATCCTTTATAATATCAATCTGGACTGACCCTGTGTCCTTATATAAATTCTATATTTGCGGCACTTATGAAGCCTAACATTGGAAGGATGTGAAACACATCTTCACGGCTTGACGATCAACGTAAAAAGGGTCCAGTATCTAAGTCACGAAGCGTGACCTTACCAACGCTAACACGTCACAAGTTGACCGTGTAATTTGCGTTCAATAATCCGTGAAGTATCAACATCGATCTATATTAATTCTATTAACCTAAAATTGCGCACTGCCAACTATAGCAGACGACATCAATACAAACACCGTAACAGGAGGGCACATTTATTCTGCTATTTCATATGTATGTAAATCTTTAAATATTTTATCTTTCTTTAGATATTTGATGTTGTCAAGTTTAAATGATAATAAACAACAAAGGAAACTTAACTTTGTGTGTTGGTCAGACCGATACCCAAGTAACCGTAGTTTTTCACGTTTGTGTGTCTGGTTGTCACATAGCTGTGTGTGTGTGTGTAGTTAAACTTATATTTGTATGTATGAGGAGGGCAAGGTTGTCTTGTACTAAATTATAGTCGTATAGATAGGCTGGAATAGAGAAACTTACTCATTCCATAGACATCTTTTGTTCCTTAGACTATCACCCGTGAAATCTATTTCTCACACCTTTTTCTCACGTACCTATCACCATCCACTCTACTCAGACGGGCCAAAAATAACTCACAACCTATCTGTACGACATCGAGTTAAGGAAGGAAAGGCGGTGCTGAATGTAACTGGTCACCCCACCTCTTAATGCCGGACCTAGTCTAGTGAATAATACTTCACTCCCCTACGGCTGTATATGCTATGGGACTACCTTTAACTTTTATAGCGCTCTCATATAACCGAAGAACTTCAGTTCAGATTCAAAGTTGCGTGCCTCGCCACAGTAATGCTAATACTTGAAGGGAGAAAACATGTAAGATCACTGTGGAGAATAAGGGGAAAGAGAGCTGTATCTTATTAACAGTACTGGTTGGAAATTAGGTTAGATGCCTGATTATTGAGGGCGCCAACAAGCTCCATTTTTAACCACTGTTATTTAAGATCAAATGCGCGTTGTATGTTTGGCACGTTCCACATCTCTGACGCTCAAAATGTCTATGCTCCACTCACTGTAGAATGTTGAGAGTTTGAGCAGCTCCCTTTCTTGGTACAGTTTAATATTTCAAGTTCTGACCAGCATTGGTCCAGCCGGTTTTATATAATAACCAAAAAACAATGTAATATAAGGTGGAAATAACTCATTAAAGTAAGGGTTTTAAACTAAGGAAAAAAATGCACTCGGAATATAGATTGTTTCTCCTAGTGCGGGCTTCGGATAGTGAATGGTGATGTACCTATGAAATCATTGGTTCTTCAAACAACTAGATCAGCGAGTCATTTGTTTTAAAATGCACTTATTCTTCTTCCTCGTCTCCATCTTCTTACTTGTTCGTCCTGAAAAGGACGTTGGTTGCGTTGTGTCCGTTTACAGCGAAGCTGCGATATTTGCGCCTTTCGGCCGACACATCCGACTTCAGCACGGCATTTTTTGGGATCGGGTTTGCCTTCCCTCTTCGATCCCTACTCTCTCAGCCAGACTGCAGTGATGCAGCCGGTTTCCAGGACCACCACTTGGAGGTGGAGTAGGGTCTTGGTCAGCTCTGGTTCGCTGACTTTGACGCAAGCAGTCAAGCTATGGGTCGCTGCATTCATCACTTTTGCTGCGTCTTCGGTCCCAAATGCTCTCAGAGTCTCGGAAAAATGCTGGTCAAATGCTCTTATAATGACCAGCATTCTTCTGAGATTACATCGGGTGGTACAAACTTCAGAAATGAGGTATCTGAGGAAGGTGATTGGAGTAACAAGAAGAGACATGGTCTGCAACCAGACGATACGTCAAGGCCTAAAAACCCAACCCCTGCAGACCCAAGTAGAACAGTCCCAACTAAGATGGTTTGGCCATGTCTGCAGAATGGGAGAAGATTGACTACCACGACAAGCATGGGAAACTAAGAGCCAGGGATCCAGACCTCCAGTGCGACCTAGAGTCCTCTGGGAGAACTGTGACGTAGAAATATAAATATATCCTCAGAAAATCCGATCACCTGGCTTCCTCAATTAGTGTTTTAACGTTGCTACGAGAAACCACGCAATTTCGTTGTTTGTCTGACTCATAATTTGTAGCCACGCTTATTTTTCCCGTCTTTCTTGCGCTAACGATTTGGTTACCTACTTTCACAACATGCCAGGTAACAGGGAAGCGAATCACGTTTGCTTACCCGAGTTATCACGCTAGCTGATTTGCCAATTACAGACGCGCGTAGAAATATAACGGTTTGTTTGAAGAATCATATGCGATAATATTATTCCCGTACCTTTGATGTTTACATTTTCTCAGGGGGTCTTAACTTAAGTATTTGATCTACGGCAGGCGGAGATAATCTAAGAAAGCACGTTCGCAAGGGAATCTTTTGATTTCGTTTCGGCCTATCGAGTGAGCGAACCGTAGAATCATTTATCTTAGAAGTTTAGCTCGGTGATTTCCCCTGATACGTCCAAGGTACGACTTTTGTCATCTTGTAGGGATATTGCAGGAAATCTATATATTCTGCCTTCTCTCCTAGTCAGTTATCAGTCTCTCAGAAATTTTGGATAAATCTAATCACGCCAGACTAGGAACCATTTTTTTTTTTTTTTTTTTTTTTTTTTTTTTTTTTTTTTGTATTTTATTCGCTAAATGTGTTAAATTGTCCCGTGGGGATTTAAATTTCTGATTGTGGTAATAATTTAAGTTGTGCTTAAGTATTAAATGTGTTAAAAGTTTTACCATTTTATTCACTGCTATTCCCGAGCGTTAAGACTAGCGAAATCGTAAACACGCAGATATTCTCTTACCAGTGGTTCAGTAATGTAAAATCCATCAACCATTTTTAGCTGACTTAAGTATAATGTTAAGAGTGACGGATAAAGTGACAGAGTAGTATGCGCATTATATTTCTTTGTCTGTAAAAGTATTTTAAATGCCTAGTGCTTATACCATGTGTTAAAAACGATAGACGCCAACAATCAACTAGCTATTAATGACAGGCGATATTCGTTAAGGGCGTAGTCATAATTAACATATAACTGACATCGTGCGCTGAGAGGTTTTATCGGATGGGGGACGGCTGCATGCCTAAAACCCAAATCCGTACTTGCTAAGCGAAGCGCGATAGTATAAGCTTAAAATACCGTGTGCCTTTTAATTTAATTAGAGGACGGAGAGGATAGGAGATCACACTTTACGCGTGATAGCATAGGATTGTCATTTTGGTTAAATGTTTTGTTTTCTTCCCAATATAGGCTTGGTCAAAACCAGCGGCCAGCGTGTTTTCTCTAATTGTGGGCCTTTTCTCAGTTACTGAAGGCATATTAACTGTAACTTGAGCTAACTGGACTTATAAATATCCAGATTGTTTTATTCAATTTATCAGCCCGCTGCGGCAATAAACATAACATTTTTCCCGACTACTGACAGTCGTTTTCCCAAGTGAATTTTATCCAGGAGATAACGCTGTTTCATAATCGGCACTCATCCCAGAGAAAGTCGAGAGGATTTATCATCATCAGTTTGTTTTATAACGTAACAGTCGTAGCACCTAGAGGCTAGACAATACAGGAACTATTTTTTTCTCTTTTTTATAACTGTGAACGTCCGAGAACGTCTTGCTTCAATAACTATATGCGGTGATACAGAACTCATCCAGGAAAAATTAACTCACCAATTTTGGCGACTACCTTGAAATTATTATCAAATACCAAGGCTGGTCTGGGGCCATATTTGGGCAACCCACATGACACTATAGGTTCATACTATTGTCATTGTTTTTTTTTTACGGGATACCTGCACCAAGTATTGGGTAAGCAAGTGTGTTTGTGGCCACAGAATGACAGAGTGAAAGACAGAGAGAGAGAGAAAAAAAATGTTTTCTTGTTGTTACAATCACTGTACCCACTTCTTTTTTTTTAGTTCGCTAACCTGATTATTTTACTTGATAGCTTAAGTAGAAACTTTGTTCTTTACTATACTGTCTATTCTATACCCTAGTGTTAATCTTTGACCTTTTGGGTTATTAACTTCTTGTGGGATCTTTTCTCAACAGAGGGGAGGGCACTTATGGGGTTATTTTCCTAGGTCTGTAAACATGAATATATTGATTTGTAGATGTTTGATGTTGTAAAGTTTAAGTGATAATAAACTACACAAAAACTTAATTTAGCGTGGTGGTCAGACCCATATTCATTAAACATTGTTTTTTTCACATTTGTGTGTCTTGTTGTCACATAACTGTGTGTGTGTGTGTGTAGATAACTTATAATTAACATTATAGGGAAGTGTGACAGATCGTCTTCATCTAAAGATGTCGTATAGATAGGCTGGACTAGAGAAACCACTCATTCCAGAGACGTATCTTCACCTTAATCTGTTTCACTCGTGGAATCTATTC
Organism: Oreohelix idahoensis; assembly: GCA_024509875.1. Classification (NCBI taxonomy): domain Eukaryota; kingdom Metazoa; phylum Mollusca; class Gastropoda; order Stylommatophora; family Oreohelicidae; genus Oreohelix; species Oreohelix idahoensis. The sequence continues at coordinate 52,213 of JAMPIV010008126.1, read as the reverse complement.
TTACACCTTTCTTTCACATATACCCCACCTACTGCTCTATTCAGACGGGACCAAATAAATCTCTATACCTATCAAAAAATATACGACAAGGACAACATTAGTGTAGCGGAAGGTTTTATATATGTGAGATGATAGTGCTAGAGTAGAAATAGTATTCTCTCCAGAATGTGTGAGGTCCCAGTGACAGAGAAGTACACTGGTATCACTCGATAGTCACGGCTGTGAAAGTATCTGGACTGAAAATATTCAGAGAACAGTCAGACCTTACTGCGCCACCTCCGCTATGTGACCACCTGTGATATAATAAAAATTCAACCAAACTCAGTATCAACTATATTGAATGAATAAAGCTGGTGAATACAATTTATATCCTCTTTATTTACATCTATCTAATTGTGGTGATTGTGTGTGACTGGTGATACAAAAGTTATATTTATACAAAACCAAATTGGCGAATTCAATTACAGTTTTTGCAAGTTAAACTAAAATGTCATTTCTTTAGACTCTTCCAATTAGTTGGGTAATAGACTTCTTCACTGTCTTATTCACTTTATAACTTTCACTAGTTTATCACGCAAATTGTCATCACAAAACTCTGCTTGACAATTATCACTTCTTGGTTGCACGATTGTCACAAATATCACTCATCTGTTAGGTTAATCAGTGTTCATATGAGATGTACAGCTTCAGTAGGTCTTGCTTCTACCAATCCAGACACTGCCGGGGCGATTCGCATTGATCATCGAGCAATTCTTGATCATTGACCTCTGACTTTTTGTTGACAAGTATGAACCTGCAGATAATTGTAGGATATGTGGCTATTTGTGGATAACAATTACCACATTCCTATTGTAGGTGAGATGAATTTGTTTTCAGATGTATGCGTGAAAATGCATGATTATGGATCAGTGACAAGACAGGTGTCTACTGTGGAACATTTTATAAAATCAAATAATACTAAATAATATGTAGACAGATTGAATAAGCCCTGATAATGATTGTAGGTAGTCCTGAAAAGAATTGTTATTAGTCCTGTGCTAGCCCTGATATGGACTCAGTCACGGTGGTTATATTTCGGGTTCCAATCTTCAACAATCCTATCAAGTAATCAATTAATATGCATGATACTTTCATATCCATAGTTTTTTTTTCCTATATTTGTGCTAGTCGTGTTTCAGGGCATTTCATTTTATATTGAATTTAAATTAGGAGTTATATATTTCCGTTCTCACAGTTGACCTTTTTATATCCATATGTTGTTTTTTTCCTATATCTGTGTGTAAATTATAAATAGGAAAACACAAGACTTCTCAATGCACGGACACTATTCTTGCGAAATTCTTCACAACTACTTACTCCCTTCTGATTTCCTTGTACCTATACATAAATGAAGATATTCCCGTCAAAAGGAGACCATTCTCATCCTTGTCTGTCATTCCGTTCTCCTTCCCGATGTCTAAGTCTAACCATGTTTCGGACGATTATTCTTCCTTATACAATCGCCGAAGTCATTCTATCTGACCGTGGGAAACCCCTTCTCTGATTGGCTGCCCTAGATACACACAGGAAAATACCCCTGCATTCCTTTGTTCAGGTCAGCACACTGGTGTCCCACTTTTCGGTCTTCAAACATTTAACTAGGCAATGCGTAACATGCGACAGAGCCTCCCTCTCTTTTAAGCTGTAGATTTCTACAGCTAACAACTGTAAAGTTTGCCGTAGTTAATGTTCTTCTTACTCTCGTTCTATCTCAGTTGGGTGTCGAGTAAGAAAATCTGCTCCTACATTTTGTTTTCATGGATATAGATTTATCCTTCGCTATCTCTCTTTTCCCAGTTCGGCTTTTCATCCAGGCCCTTACCGCTGGTGAAATGGGGTCGGTAGGTTTCCCTTGAAGTTTACCGCCCTCTTTTCGTTGATAGTTGGTTGCGGTTTTCCCTCGCAAATTCGTAGGTGTTTGATTTTGGCTACGTGATTTGTTCTTTTCTTCCAGTGCATGGGTTTCAGACTGCAATTCAACCTGTGTGGGATGTTTCCTTTCCCCTCCAGTGCAAATCTCGGGAGTACCCATGATGGCTGGTTTGCTTGTAGACTTTTGAAGACTCTTCCGCCGACTTTCTGAATCTACATGAGTGCACTCTGGACAGGAATTTACATACCAATTGATGTCTTCCGTAATACCTGGCCAGTAGTACTGGGTGGCTATTCTTTGTTTTGTGGCACCATTACCCAGGTGTTCACTCAAAGTTATGTGCCCCCAGCCTATGATCTTATTTCTATAGGTGGATGGTACAACAATTTGACCATGACTGTTCGTCCCTCTGCCAGCTTTCCTGTGCAAGAGTCCATGTTCCATATAGAAATTTCCTTTGATTGGATTGTTATGTGTTTTTGACAGTTTGCCAAAACAAGGCTTCAATGTGCTGTCTGCTACTTGAGCCTTTTTCATCTCAATCAAATCAAATTTTAATTTGGTGTCCCTCTCTATGTTCCTGGGAGTCAGACCTGGTCTGGATTTCTGCCATAACCATAGGTTTTTACCGGGTTTCCCAAGAAAACATATCTACGCCCCAACATCAGGGGGTAAAAGGGATCATCTAACACTGCTGCATTTATCTCCCCTTCCACATAGCGACAACTGACATGAATCTTTGCTATGGGTAAAGTGAGGGGTAATGCTCCTTTTAGTGGCCCTTGAATATCTACTGTTTCTGTGGTGATTTTTTTCAGGGCGCACCAGAGATGCACACACGACTGCGTCATAGGACAAACCTGTGTCATACATTCCTGTGACTTGTTTGCCATTCACAGTCACTATCTCCTGTGTAGGTGGGTGATGGAGGCTATTCTGAATCACCGTCAGTTCCTTCCTATCAGAAGTCCTCACCTGTAAGCATGCAGCATGATGAAGAGGTTTTTTCCTCCCAGTTTTATCAGTGTTTGTGGTAGTTCATTTTGCAGAACTTACACCATTTTTCTTCCCTGCGTGTGGGTTTATTGTTATATCCTGCAGGGTTCTTGTCTTTGTAGTCATATCTTTGGTTGTTCTTGGCTGTATCGTCCATTTGTTCAAACTCGTTTTGGTTTTGTGGTGACTTGAAACTATCTCCCTGCTTCCTCTTGTTTCCTTGAGTCAGGGGGTGAGCCAGTTTTGTGACTTTCTGCATAGATGATTATTTCATCTAATCTCTCTCTTTTATGTTCTACTAGGAATGTCTTCGTCTCAGGAGACATGGACTCCAGGAGTTGTTCTATCAACATCATCTCCTTGATCCCTTCAAAATCCTGATTGAAGTTTCCTAACTGACACCACCTCAGCAAGTAACTTTCCAACCTTGCTGAGAACTGCTGATATGTTTCTCCTGTCTGGAGCATAGCAGTTCTAAATCGCCTTCTATAAGCTTCTGCGTTTTGTTCGTAACGCACCAACAATGCTTGTTTCAAGGCTTCATAGTTTTCCTGATCTTCTTTTTGCATCTTCAAGTAGACATTATAAGATACACCTCTCAATCCCTGTGACAACTTCAAATTCCACTTTTCTTTTTCTAGGCCATAAGTAGTGGCCAATCGTTCATATCTATCAAGGTAATCCTCTATTCCCTCTTCTTTCTCCACAAATGGGTCCAAGTGGAAGTTCATAGCTCCATTGGAGGTGCTTTGGCTGGCGCTGGTATCCGAATGAGATGACCTACTACCATTAGTTAGTAGCCACTGCCTGTATTTCAAGCTCTTTTAATCTCAGTTCATGGTCTCTATCAGCTTGTAGCTTCCTTTCCTCAGCTGTTAATCTTCTTTCTTCAGCCTCCAATTTCTTGGCTTGAGCCTCAACTTCCAACAGCAGCCTCTTTTCTTCAGCTTCCATTCTTTTGGCTTCTCTCTCAGCTTCTAGTCTTTTGGCTTCTCTCTCAGCTTCTGCTTGCAGCTTCCTTTCCTCTCTATCCATATGTTTGTCCACTTCAGTTGTGACATACTGGACGAGGGCATCACCTGTCAAGTCCAGCTCTTTTCCCATTTGCATGATCGCAGTTCTGAACTTCACTAAGTCAGCCATTATATTAAGTTAAGTAGGGTATGAAAACTTACCTAAACTTACTTAAAATAATTATCAAATGGACAACACAATTAATCGTGCAACCTTGTGATAGTCAATATTTACTAAGTACTCTAAGGTACTGTTACTGAGAAAAAAATCTTGTTCTAGAATTTCCCCCCAAAAATTTTTTTTTTTTTTTTTTTTTTATTGGTGGCCCAAGATAGACTAAAGATAGATGTATTAGATAGAGGATGGCTCAGGATATACGAGAATATCCCGCGATCGAGCCCCCACTGTAGCGGAAGGTTTTATATATGTGAGATGACAGTGCTAGAATAGAAATAGTATTATCTACTGAATGTGTGAGGTCCCAGTGACACAGAAGTACACTGGTATCACTCGATAGTCACGGCTGTGAAAGTATCTGGACTGAAAATATTCAGAGAACAGTCAGACCTTACTGCGCCACCTCCGCTATGTGACCACCTGTGATATAATAAAAGTTCAACCAAACTCAGTATCAACTATATTGAATGAATAAAGCTGGTGAATACAATTTATATATCCTCTTTATTTACATCTATCTAATTGTGGTGATTGTGTGTGACTGGTGATACAAAAGTTATATTTATACAAAACCAAATTGGCGAATTCAATTACAGTTTTTGCAAGTTAAACTAAAATGTCATTTCTTTAGACTCTTCCAATTAGTTGGGTAATAGACTTCTTCACTGTCTTATTCACTTTATAACTTTCACTAGTTTATCACGCAAATTGTCATCACAAAACTCTGCTTGACAATTATCACTTCTTGGTTGCACGATTGTCACAAATATCACTCATCTGTTAGGTTAATCAGTGTTCATATGAGATGTACAGCTTCAGTAGGTCTTGCTTCTACCAATCCAGACACTGCCGGGGCGATTCGCATTGATCATCGAGCAATTCTTGATCATTGACCTCTGACTTTTTGTTGACAAGTATGAACCTGCAGTTAATTGTAGGATATGTGGCTATTTGTGGATAACAATTACCACATTCCTATTGTAGGTGAGATGAATTTGTTTTCAGATGTATGCGTGAAAATGCATGATTATGGATCAGTGACAAGACAGGTGTCTACTGTGGAACATTTTATAAAATCAAATAATACTAAATAATATGTAGACAGATTGAATAAGCCCTGATAATGATTGTAGGTAGTCCTGAAAAGAATTGTTATTAGTCCTGTGCTAGCCCTGATATGGACTCAGTCACGGTGGTTATATTTCGGGTTCCAATCTTCAACAATCCTATCAAGTAATCAATTAATATGCATGATACTTTCATAACATAAAGATTAAACAAATCCTGAAATAAAAGTTGTAATTACTGTATTATTTTACATAGTAACTTTACATACCCTCGCAGGATCTAATTAAGATCAGTAAAGACTGGCTTTAGTGGAGTAACAGAACTGCCTGGCTGCAAATAACAAGATATTGGCCGTGACACGTTTCTCTCTCTCCAGCCGTTGTCCTTCTGTCTTGCCTCGCTGTACAAGTGAATTTGAAATCATTTCCGTCCGCCCTTATATATGCAGCTACCGGACGTACAGGAAACAAGGCTCGCAACTCCAGCAAACTTCCCAAAAAAGTTGTAACTTCGGGGGGTTTGTGCTAGAGGTGTTCAAACCTTGGTCTCGTGCATTTCACCTTTCCCAGTTCAAGCCTTTGGAGTTATATATTTCCGTTCTCCATGAGTTGACCTTTATATCCATATGTTGTTTTCCTATATCTGTCGTGTTAACGATTTTATATTGAATTATAAATAGGAAAAACACAAGACTTCTCAATGCACGGACACTATTCTTGCGAAATTCTTCACAACTACTTACTCCCTTCTGATTTCCTTGTACCTATACATAAATGAAGATATTCCCGTCAAAAGGAGACCATTCTCATCCTTGTCTGTCATTCCGTTCTCCTTCCCGATGTCTAAGTCTAACCATGTTTCGGACGATTATTCTTCCTTATACAATCGCCGAAGTCATTCTATCTGACCGTGGGAAACCCCTTCTCTGATTGGCTGCCCTAGATACACACAGGAAAATACCCCTGCATTCCTTTGTTCAGGTCAGCACACTGGTGTCCCACTTTTCGGTCTTCAAACATTTAACTAGGCAATGCGTAACATGCGACAATTAGACAATCTTTGAAGGACCGAGGACTAGAATGGAACCAGGCCAGGAGGAAGACAGCCGATAGGATAGTATGGCGCTCTCTCTTCCAAACCTCTACACTTCACGGTAGGGGAGGAACGACTAAGTAAGTAAGTAAGGTTTAAACCTACCAACGTATAATTGGTAAATTTTTACTGCTCAGAGTTGACAATGGATCCGACCACCTAACATTCAGTTGAATGACTTAAAGTCGTAAAGCAGGTAAAATATAAAAGTGTTAACGACCAGTTTTATTATTGTAACCAGATGCACTAAGCAGCAGAAAATAAATGTTCCCTACATTCTACTGTTTAGCATAAAAATTGATCTGATCTCATTGTAACATCCCCTCTAATGAAGAGGCTGACAGATTGGCAAAGGAAGTTGGAAATCTACCTCAGCCTGATGCACGCAGAACTTTCGAGGAGGCAAAGAGTGTTATCATAATCTTATACATAAATAAATGGGATGTAGAGCATTCAGGTCACACACAAAATGATGCTTACTACCAGCTCAACAGAAGAGAACGAGTGGTAATCTTCACTCCGCACTGGCCACAACAGATTGAGATACCATCTATTCAACAAGCTAAAGATATCAACTACCGATCAGTGTAACTGTGGCACTGATAAAATGACTGCTGAACATCTGCTTCAAAGTTGCCCAACATATACGGATACAGAGAAAGCGCATATGGCCGTCAGCAGTATAATTCGTGGAAAAGCTCTACAGAGATTCAAGTAGCCTCCAACTGACTACTGCTATCTTTGAAAACATTCAAGTAAACGTCTGAGAGTGTGCGAAGAATAAAAGTTGTCGGCCAGTTATCTTAGTGAACTTGTCACACTTATCCGTCTATTCTACTCAATAACCCACTTCTGAAGGTCTCTAACTTCTTAGTGTTGTATTTGTTGTCCTTTGTGTTTTAAAGCTATACAATATGACTGAACTGACTTGAGAGTTGATTTGAAGATTCTGAATTTTGTGTTGAAGTTGATTTCTTTTGGTTGCCATGTATTGGTTTTAGCTTTAGTCTTTAGAAATGCTATGGGTAACCTGACTTCCATTATTTGGCTTTACGCGTCATATGTCTTTTTTGTGAGGATTCTTCCGGCCGGTGGTTCTTGGCGCTGTGGTTGTAATTTTGGCTTTAAAAAATATTCTTTGATCAGCCCTAGCCTAACCCCCAAAACCTGGAGGCCCGGTTGAGACCTCTTAGTATGGCATCTTCATGATTTTAACGGCTTGGTTGAACCTGCCAGGAACACATAACCCCCGCCAACTTAACTGATGAGATCAGTGAAGTTGTTGCACTATGTCAAAGTTAAGCACAAGGGGGCGCTGTTTGTTGGCAGTGATTTCATGACATACTTTCAGCCTCCTACATTCTCATTTATTTATTATTTAGATCAAGGTTTCTTAAACTGTGCTACAAGGACCCCTTTGTATTTACATGAATGGATTCTAGGGGGACTGTGTACATAGGCCTAAAATTAAAATGTATAAATTTTTTAATTATGCTTTTATGTACATGTTTTCCCAAGAAGGGGTCCATAACCTTCATCGGACAATCAAAGGTGTCAATAACCTTCATCGGACAATCAAATGTGTCAATAACCTTCATCGAACCATCAAAGTGGTCAGTCGCAGAAAAAGGTTAAAACACCCTGATACAGATGTTTAGTGCGCATAACATTCTTGATACAATATACTTGAAATTAATCAGCTAACAAGAAACGTGGATGCAGCAAATACTTAATTCCATTATTTGGCTTTACGCGTCATGTGTCTTTTTTTGTGAGGATTCTTCCTACCGGTGGTTCTTGGCGCTGTGGTTGTAATTTTGGCTTTAAAAAATATTGTTTGATCAGCCCTAGCCTAACCCCCAAAACCTGGAGGCCCGGTTGAGACCTCTTAGTATGGCATCTTCATGATTTTAACGGCTTGGTTGAACCTGCCAGGAACACATAACCCCCGCCAACTTAACTGATGAGATCAGTGAAGTTGTTGCACTATGTCAAAGTTAAGCACAAGGGGGCGCTGTTTGTTGGCAGTGATTTCATGACATACTTTCAGCCTACTACATTCTCATTTATTTATTATTTAGATCAAGGTTTCTTAAACTGTGCTACAAGGACCCCGTTGTATTTACATGAATGGATTCTAGGGGGACTGTGTAAATAGCCTAAAATTAAAATGTATAAATTTTTTAATTATGCTTTTATGTACATGTTTTCCCAAGAAGGGGTCCATAACCTTCATCGGACAATCAAAGGGGCTCATAACTTTCATCAGACAATCAAAGGTGTCAATAACCTTCATCGAACCATCAAAGTGGTCAGTCGCACAAAAAGGTTAAAACACCCTGATACAGATGTTCAGTGCGCATAACATTCTTGATACAATATACTTGAAATTAATCAGCTAACAAGAAACGTGGATGCAGCAAATACTTAATTGCATAAATATATAATAAGACAAACATTCCAGAAAAGAATGGAAGATAAAAGAAATAAGGAGAGAAATAAGTATATCGTCGTCTGCTTTTTCCTCTCCTTGGACCATGGAGCCTCAGCAGGGAGCCTACACCAAATCATGCATGTGTTCATGCAGTGGCGTTTTATGTGATGAGGTTGCCAGCCCTATGCATAACCTCATGTTAGTCCCCTTCTACGACGATGCATTAGGGCACAGTAGTTTTATTCTTTCTTTGTCTCTTGAGAGACCCTCGGGAGAGGAGCTACACATCCTATATATATAATCCCAGCTTTTTCTGTCAGTGCGTAACGCTAAGGGATGCAACTTTGGTTGAAAGTTAGACATTAATTGTATTGTTTCCCTTACATGTAATAGTAACACTTACCGAAGAAGAATGCGCAAATGACGGTGTGCATGAACAGTTTGATTATACTGCATGGGAAAAAGTCAACAGCACAACTGATTAACAGTACATGAACTGGAAACAGGAAGATGCGGAGATCCATGATTTAAGTTGTACCAGATTAAAACAACAGAAAATCAAGATGCTCTTCTGTCATGTTCAGACTTTTAGAATCAGATGTAAAACAAATATTTTGGGTTTTTTAAAAATACTTTTGAATAAGTAAACTTACCGTTAGATATTGTTGCTTTTGAATTTAATTCTCGTCTTATGACGGGCTTTTACACTAGTTGCTTATATACTTCCATAAAATAACGCATCTGGTATGTCATTAGAACGAAAATAATGCAGCGCGCAAGAACGAGACAACATCCTAAATGGGAACTCGCCTGCAGGAGAAGCCTTTGGTTATTGGTAAAGGTATTTCCATAGCAGAAACTGCTGTATGGGGAGTGAAGTGTTAGAGACTTCACTATACTAGGTCCAGCTTCGAGAGGTGGGGTTGAGCAGTTCCCTTTCTCCCTGCCTTTTCCTTCCCTAACTCAAGAGCAGAGGCAGGTACCCATTTACAGCTGCTGAGACTGGAGCGTGAGGCAACT
>JAMPIV010008126.1:0-40000 GCA_024509875.1 Oreohelix idahoensis | reverse complement strand
GTTTTAAGCAATGGTGAGGCTTGTTCGAGCCCCCAGCGGGTCTAATCCAGCGAAATTCCTTTTATAAGTATTTTACTCTACATATGTAACTATATATATAGATATAAAAGATTTTAGATCATACATGCGCTCTCATATTTAATATAACAGAATCAACTATGACTTTGTAAAATAACATATAACAAATTTAATAATCAATTAGTCTTTAACAAATTTAAATAAATATGGATGAAAGTGACTTTAGAGGTTTTTTTAAAAAACGTCTTCACTGAGACTTAATTGAGGACTGATGATTATGGTCGTTGCTTGCGCCTGTTACAAAAAAACTTAACTGGCTGATTACTGCAATGGGTCGTTGTCAGGTCTTTTGTAATGAGGACTCTTCTCTAGAGACGTCTAGATGAACTTCTCTCCTAATGTCAAGGTGGGTATCTTCACAGCGTGTCCACTGTAGGTAGTTGGTGTCGACCACAGCTCTTGAATCACGAGATTGTGACGAAGACTCTTACTTCAGACGGGTCTCTTGTAAGTGTAACTTCGTACCACGAACAGTAATGTAGTCTCGTACCACGAACTTTAGGAAACATAAAAGAACAAATACCTCTGCTAAGTACATTTGTGGGTTGCAGATTAACAGGCGTATTGTCTCGCTGTCCACCCACCAATGTTAGCCTCTCTGAATAATTATTCTCCCTGAGTGTACATAGGATAACTCAGGGAATATGATTAGAAATCACCGTTATTCTTCTGGTTACTTAAATGGGGAAAATGTGTCTGGTCAGCGCGAATGCAATGATTTGTCTGATCTAACATTATAAAAGTACACATATCTCACAAAATGATACTGTACACCCTAGGCACGTGTGAGGTAATCATCTCACTGCTCCGTTCGGAGTCTGGGATCGCTTCTGCTTTTGCTTTCCTGAGCGAACTAGCATAAAGCAAACACCAGTGCTAGCTGTAGTGGTTTATGAACATACTATTTTCCTATGTTGAGGTTGCCAGCCTCCTATGACTGGTATAACCACTTAGCAAGTACAGACATGACAAATTCACATTTTTTAAAAATATATGTTTACAATTACCCGAAATGGGATATACAATCTCCTGGCACAGTAGAATTGACACAGCAACTTTGATTTGATGCTTCGAACACTCGGTCTAGGATAGTTTCAGAATCCCTGTTATGACTTATGTTTCTGATTCCTTAAGTTTCCAGTCTTTGTATTTAACATTGCGGGTTCTCTTTTAAGTTATAAAGACGCCCAAATACTTCGATCTGTCACTTTTAATTTTGGAATTCTTTGTCCAATCCTTCTCTCTGGCTACTGGGAGTTGTTACTTGACGTTTGTTGAAAATGCAGTCTGATTTGTGTCTCCGACTTTGTTAGATTGTATCTCTCATTTCCACTCCTGTCCCATATGGTAATTTAGACAAACTTACTTACTTACTTACTTAGTCGTTCCCCTTCTACCGTGAAGTGTAGAGGTTTGGAAGAGAGAGCGCCAAACAATCCTATCGGCTGTCTTCCTCCTGGCCTGGTTCCATTCTAGTCCTCGGTCCTTCAAAGATTGTCTAATGTTGTCCTCCCAGCGGACTCTGGGTCGTCCTAGGGGTCTAGATCCCTGGCTCTTTGTTTCCCATGCTTGTCGTGGTAGCCGATCTTCTCCCATTCTGCAGACATGGCCAAACCATCTTAGTTGGGACAGTTCTACTTGGGTCTGCAGGGAGTGGGATTTTAGGCCTTGACGTATCGTCTGGTTGCGGACCATGTCTCTTCTTGTTACTTCAACCACCTTCCTCAGATACTTCATTTCTGAGGTTTGGATCTGGCTTTTGTGGGTTGTAGTCATTGCCCATGACTCGCATCCATATGTCAAGACTGGGACATAGGTGAAGCGGTATACAGCCATCTTCGTTTTCTTACTAGCCTCTCTCTTGCTGAGGAATCCTCGATTTATGGCCTGAAAAAAGTCTCCCAGCTGCTGCTTTTTGAGTGGCCAACTCTTCTTTGATGCCTCCCTTTCGGTCTATAATAGCTCCGAGGTATTTAAAGTGGTCGACCTGCTCCAGGACCTGTTCTCCCAGCTTAATCTGATGTCTTCTTTCTTCTCGTAATATCACCATGGATTTTGTTTTAGAGCTGCCTATGACCATCTCTTCTTCTCCAGCTCTTCCTTCCAGACTTGCAGGTTGGATTGGAGATGTGCCTCTGATTTAGCAATCATGGCAACATCATCAGCAAATACTTTCTTGTTCTCTCCTTACATGCATTGATGACATCGTCCATGAGGAGTATGAAAAGATAAGGTGACAGGATATCACCTTGTCTTACACCAGTGGTGGTTCTGAACTCTTCTGACTTATGGTTTGCTGTCCTCACATAATTTCTGCAAGACTTGTAGAAGATCTGTTTAGCATGAATCAGAGGTGCTGGAATGTTCTTCCTTGCCAAACAGTCCTAAAGTTTGCTCCAGGGGACCCTGTCAAACGCCTTTTCCAGATCTATGAAACAAAGATGGATCTCACTTATACTCAAGGGCCTTTTCACTCAGCTGTCTGGGTGTGAAGATTAGGTCTTGAGTACTTCGGTTTGCTCGGAATCCGCCCTGAACCTCATCCAATTGTGGCTCAGCTAGGCGTCGGAGTCTCTGCTCTAGGATTCTAGAGTAGATTTTACCAGGGACACTGAGAAGGGATATGACTCTATGGTTTCCGCATTGTCGATTGTCACCCTTTTTTGAAAATTTGTGTTATGATGGTAATCTCCCAATCCTTTGGTATGGTCTTGTTGCACCACGCTGCCTGTAGGACCCATAAGAGTAATAGGTCGCCTGATGCTCCCTCGTACTTAACCATTTCTGGTGTTATACCATCATGCCTTGCTGCTTTGCCCATCTTGATTTTCTCCAGTGCTGCCTTCAGTTCTTCCATCTTTATGTAATCTTCATTATCATTGGTTTTCTCTTCTGTGCTAGTGGTTATCATTTCTGTTGCTTCACCATGCTCACCATCCAGGAGTTCTGAGAAATATTCTTTCCATCTTTCCATTACTTCCTTCGGGGCAGTAAGCAATTTGCCTTGCTTGTCCTTTATAAATTTGAGAGAGCATTGTTTTTCCTTCCTCATGTTCTTTAGGGTCTCATAGAACAATTTCTGGTTTTCTTGCGCATCTTTTTCTAGCTTTTCTCCAAATTCTTCCCAGGACTTCTGTTTTGCTGCTAGCACCTTATTATTTGCTTCTGTTCTGAGTGTCACATATTCTCTGTATTTCTCCATTTGTCCTGTTGTGTTTTTAACTCATAAGTATTGTTTCCATGCCATTTTCTTCTTTCTTATTTTCTCTTTGACTTCCTCTGTCTGTCGTAATTTTATTTAAGATAGGTCTTAGAAATAGTGGTCCCGTCCGAGTGGAGAATGATAGTGAAGGCTCTGTGATGGTAAGGGTTAGGAAATAGATAGTTGATTCACAAGGGTTCTGGAAAGAGAAAGGACAGTCTCTGAAATCGGGTAATTTCTCCGATCTGCCTATCTTACGACAATTTTATTTATCTGTAGACTCCTAAATCTCTCCTGGCTAAACAATTTTGCCAGTTACCCAACACTCATATACACACACCAATTTGGTGCTACAAACACACTGACGTGAATACAAACTACATATAACAGATATAGGGTAATGGGTCGGCCAACACAGTAATATACGGTTTATGGCGTTTAATATCATTTAAACCAAAATCACAACATTTAGCATGGTACAGTAAAAAAAAATCATAGTTACAGAAAAATACAAATAACAAGGGGGGGGGGGTTATAATAGTAGTATCCCAATATGCCCTTCCCGCTTGTATAGACAATAAAAACCCCAGCCCAACGACAAGTGTTATCAGAAAGAAACAATTTAACCAAAAGATAGATTAATTTACTCTGAAAGGGGGTTTTACAATATTTAGTATGGGGTGTAGGAACAGAGTCCTAGTATTCTCCAATTTATCCCTTGACTAAGCAGATTTAAGGGAGAGGGAAATAAGAAAAGGTAAGCAACCCCACTTAAAGAGAACAATGCAAGGAATACAGTATATGGATGTTTACCAAGTAGAGAAAATTATAAGTTTATCAAGAAAGATGTCATTCATTCATGCACGCTAGCGATGGCCATCACACACTTTCACACTTACCGATCGTTGAATCTGGCAATCCATAGAATAACACAAACAGCTAGTAAATACTCAACAAATGTATGAGTCTTTTCCTTCGTTTTCCAGCCCCAGACTATCGGGTTTGGCGTTCAGCTAATTTTCCCGTAATCGCTGGAAGGTGAAGCCTTAGTGTTCCTTTTGATTTTATCTAAAGTTTCTATGGGATGGCACTGTCACAGGTATAGTTATGAGAAGGTAGTGGTCTCCTGGATTTCACCGCTGGTGGTGGAAAACTTCTATAGCGTGATGAACACAGAGTGATGACAAAGACTGATCAGTGAGTTATGTTTTTTCTCTTCGGGGTTTTAAATCCAGTGGAAAATAACGTGACGGTCAGTGTACATGAAGAATATATTCTTTTCCACAGCACAGCGTTAAAAAATATATATAGTATAGCTTCTGGCAATTGTTCTTCTCCAGTTATCTTTACAGAATTATTGAGATTATCATTTAAATGTTGTTGGTTGGATTCCTCTCATGTAACAAAATAGAGAGTGGGACCGCACAGGGCCGCAACACGAAGATTATATTTAAAATGTTTATAAAAATCTCTGAAGGTAGAAGAACCGAGTCTGGAGGACTCTATAATTGCTGGGACGCAAAGGTGTATGATCATCCTATGTGAAAAAATAGAAAACATGAAATCATAAACCCAATACGAATCATATTCTGACGCGCGATAAATTTACAGTTAAGACTATTTTAAACACTAGCGTATTCAGTTATATATGTTTAAGAAAACTCTCCGCGAGTCTAATAGTTTAAAAAAAACACATGTATATACAGAACTAAACTGTATTAATTGGTTATAAATCCCTTAGCGGCTTCTAAATTAATTTAAGCATCTATTATATTGGGAAATAACGTATAGATATATCATTTAATTTACAACTGGAAACTTTTGAGATGGTTTATTTAATAGGCTTAAATTAACACAAAATCCAGTGAAATAAATGAAAGAACTAGGCAACTGATCACTTGGAACTAATATATTACCGCTGCACAAACAGAACGAATTTTAGTCTCCAATATAGAAGATATCCACGAGAAATCTTGTTCTATAAGCTAGTACTTTCTTCAGACTCTCTGGCGCAAATGATAAACGCATTCTTCAGTGGTCTCAATATATAATTAAAGAATTGAAGGATCAGGGGGACACGCGAAATTTCACAACTTATTTGATATCAGCGAAATTCTGCCTTACTTGCCGCTGGGCAAAGCTTCTAGATTTCCCCCGTGTATGTTTGTCCGCCGCGATTTCAGCGCTCTTCTCTGGTTCGCACTGAGGTGCTAAACGAAGGCGTGAAACTGCTTCGTCCGTTCTGGGACCAGCACTGCCTTTTGATCGTTAACCGCTTTCCTCGTTGAACTTTGACAACGCCTATAAGGCGGTAAGAAAGAAAGGTGAAGGAGGTAGTTGATTTAGATCGCTCTAAGGTAAGGCGGAAGGCGTGGCTTATCTAAACTAAATACCAAGCAAATCTCCTGGTTCCTCGCATGCTAACTGTCTACATATTAATTAGCAAACGTGGTGAAAAGTCCACTCTGCTATGGTGCATACTAATTAGCAAACGTGGGACCCACGTTGGCGATTAAATTTGCAATATAAATGAATGAGGGCTCTCATGCTATCCCAGGGTCTACCATATCATCTAACAGTTCAGGGACGCTGAAATTCGTCTGTCACACTGTCCACCACGGTGTCTTCTTTCTCTTGTTCCCAAGTCGAACTTCACCACATGCTTCTGCAGCAGCTGTCTTTATGATGTCCTTGAATTTAAGCGAGAGGGTTTCCAAGTCATCAGGTTGTTTTCTGTGTTGCTCACCACTGATATGTGGTCTTAATTTCTGGCTCTCTCAGCTTGTAGGTCTTAATGCTCATTTCTCCCGTTCGTTTACTTAGTTTCTTGCGTGATGTTGGGCAGTTCCTAGGCTGAGCAACTCTTTCAGTTGTTCTTTTGATTGTAAGCAGGTAGTGATCACTTCAAATCTCTTGCCCCCTCCAGACTCTAACATCCCGGACGGTAGTTTCAGAATCCCTCTTATGACTTTTGCTTCTGATTCCTTAAGTCTCCAGACTTGGTATTTAAGGTCGCGGGTTCTCTTTTAAGTTATAAAGACGCCCAAATACTTCGATCTGTCACTTTTAATTTTGGAATTCTTTGTCCGATCCTTCTCTCTGGCTACTGGGAGTTGTTCCCTGACGTTGTTGAAAATGCAGTCTGATTTCTGTCTCCGACTTTGTTAGATTATCTGTCTTTCCACTACTGTTCCATATGGTGTTTTAGACAAACTTGCCAATGAGAACTATTGTTTATTCCTGTTCTCAAATCAATCCAATCGTACGCTGGGAACTTGGTGTGCCATGGTGTTAGCTAATCTTCTCAGCGAGTGTTTAAAATTATCCTTTTAAAATTTAAACTCGTGACCTCTTTCAAATATGGCAGTAATACTTCCGATTGCATTTGTGCAAACTCACAAACACATCGGTGAACTTATTTCCTGGCTAATACCTTTGCCAACACATCTCCCCAGACGGGTTATCTGTATTATTGATACAGAGATGGCCATCGGAAGCGATTAGATATTATCACCTGTGTTTACGTTCATCTCCCAGACTGACAATCTGGCTTTCTTTCCGTCGATCGTACGAGACTACCTTGTGTCAAATGTGACAAGTGGAAACAGGCTGCATCACTGCAGTCTGGCTGAGTGAGTAGGGATCGAAGAGGGAAGGCTAACCTGGTCCCAAAAATGCCGTGCTGAAGTCGGATGTGTCGGCCGAAAGGCGCAAATATCACAGCTTCGCTGTAAACGGACACAACGCAACCAACGTCCTTTTTAGGACGAACGAAGGATAAGAACAGATGACACAGGACAAGGGAAACAAGCTTGGCGTAAATTTCTTCTTCGTACGCTCTCAGGCGTCAACTTGAATATGTTCAAAGATAGCAGTAGTCAGCTTGAGGCTATTTCTGTCTCCACAGAATGGCGTAAATTTGATGAAGGCCTATGCTGCACAGGGATTGGAAATCAGTTGTTCATTTCTGAGATATATGTCTTGGAGAAGTGTCTTTCTCCCTTCTGTCTTATTAATGACATATGTCTGTGGCAAGTGTCTATTTTTGGAAAAGAAAATATGGCGGAGAAAAATGTTGGAGAACAGTAATTTTAAAAATACGACTTATTTTACGTAAAGAATGGACATAAATGTCTAATACAGTTTAATTACAGAGGATGTAGAACGAAATGAGGTGGACATTTGAGAAACGGGGAAAAAAGAGGTTCTGAGAAATTAAAACTTAGAAATTAGAAGACAAACATCATTTAAGAACTACGAAAAAAAACAAAAACAAAAAAAGATTCCGAGTATTAGAAATTAATTTTGTTTATTCATTCATTCATCGTCCTTGTTAGCTTCTTACAAAGCATAGAACCACTACTGTAACATGCACCCTGCATCCAGACATGTGCTATTGCCGGAGCTGCTTCTGTAGCCATATTTTTTTTTTTTTACTTTAGGGGCTATCCATAAAAGACGTCCACAGAAGATTGTGACATAGATTAGAAAGTTTGAGCAGAGAACTAGGTTAGGCGTATCAACATGTGGTAGAATATGACACAAATTAGAAAGTTTGAGCAGAGAACTAGGTTAGGCGTATTAACATGTGGTAGAATATGACATGGATTAGAAAGTTTGAGCAGAGAACTAGGTTAGGCGTATCAACATGTGGTAGAATATGACACGGATTAGAAAGTTTGAGCAGAGAACTAGGTTAGGCGTATCAACATGTGGTAGAATATGACACGGATTAGAAAGTTTGAGCAGAGAACTAGGTTAGGCGTATCAACATGTGGTAGAATATGACACGGATTAGAAAGTTTGAGCAGAGAACTAGGTTAGGCGTATCAACATGTGGTAGAATATGACACGGATTAGAAAGTTTGAGCAGAGAACTAGGTTAGGCGCATCAACATGTGGTAGAATATGACACGGATTAGAAAGTTTGAGCAGAGAACTAGGTTAGGCGTATCAACATGTGGTAGAATATGACACGGATTAGAAAGTTTGAGCAGAGAACTAGGTTAGGCGTATCAACATGTGGTAGAATATGACATGGATTAGAAAGTTTGAGCAGAGAACTAGGTTAGGCGTATCAACATGTGGTAGAACATGACACGGATTTGAAAGTTTGAGCAGAGAGAACTATGCTAACCATATCGAAATGTAGTAGATCACGAGTTAGTTAGTTTGATATAAACAGTTTTAGGATAAACAATGGGAGGCGAGAGCAAAATCTGGAAGTTGTATTAGCTCCATTACCAATTAGTCGGACTTGTCTAGTGATTATTTTTCTTTCATGTTCTTTATTTTTTATGCTTCTTCGTCTCTCCCAGGATGCACACTTTCGTGTCTCCACAGAGCGCTCTTTCTGTGCCCAACGTGCATCTTTGCTATAATCGCCACTGTCTGGCAGGAATCGACTTATTTAACTCTGCATTAATGTTCATTATATCTTCCTCCATCCAATTTTATGTTTGTTAAATTACTGCGCAGATAATATTGCGAAATCATTCTGCGCTTACATTGATCATCTTTTCTTACATCACATTTTACATATGACATTTTCAGCTGTCACATTATGTCACAGTCTCTCATCAGTATAACTGCTGATATTACATCACATTCTCCGACATTTATCACCTTCTGTCTCGTGACAAAAGATTACACCACATGTTCTCAAGTAATACCACATGTTCTTATATATGTCGTCTTGTCTCATATTACGTGACATTTTCTTACATTTTCATCTTCTCTTGCACTATATGTGCTTGTGTGTGTGTGTGTGTGTGTGTGTGTGTGAATGCCTTAAATTTATCATCGTTCCTTAATGTTACATCATATTTCCTTGCAAGAATCCTTCTCTGACATTATTTCACCATCTGTTCCAATGATAATTATTTGGTAACATAACGTCACATTCTGCTACATTTATAATCTTTCTTTCTCCGACATTACACCACATTCTATTACATTTATAATCTGTCTCCGACATTACATGACATGATATTAGACGTAACAACTTTATCTAAAGTTACATCACACCCTCATCCGTATATTATCTTTCATATAACATCAATTTCTCTAACATGTATTATCTTTCATATAACATCAATT
The DNA here is from genome assembly GCA_024509875.1 of Oreohelix idahoensis. Classification (NCBI taxonomy): domain Eukaryota; kingdom Metazoa; phylum Mollusca; class Gastropoda; order Stylommatophora; family Oreohelicidae; genus Oreohelix; species Oreohelix idahoensis. The sequence continues at coordinate 30,621 of JAMPIV010008126.1, read as the reverse complement.
TCTCTAACATGTATTATCTTTCATATAACATCAATTTCTCTAACATGTATCATCTTCTCTGATTTTCCTTCACCTTCTTTTTCTTCACATTTTTTTGTTGGAGCTGACTGTGACTATATTCAACCATCTTTCATTCATTTTCCTTTCCGCTCTCTATAGCGCATGGGAGCACCATTGCAGCTTTCCTCCTTGCAGGTTGCCTGTGCCAGTATTCATGCGATTTTTACAATAGTGGTTTAAGTAGCAATCTGTTTTTATGATGAAGCTATTAGCCCCATGCATTAGTGAATGTAAAAGTGATAACTTTCCTGTCTTGGTGAATATTAGTCGCCTCTTTCGAATTTTCTGAGGGAACAGCAGGCCTGTTCTTTCAGATCTCCCCAGAGGGACCGAAGACGCAGCAAAAGAGATGAATGCAGACAGCGACTCATAGCTTGACTGCTTGCGTCAGGGTCAGCGAACCAGAGCTGACCAAGACCCTACTCCACCTCCAATTGGTGGTCCTGGAAACGGGCTGCATCACTGCAGTGTGGGCGAGAGAGTAGGGATCGAAGAGGGAAGGCAAGCCCGGTCCCAAAAAAATGCCGTGCAGAAGTCGGATGTGTCGGGCCGAAAGGCGCAAATATCACAGCTTCGCTGTAAACGGCGACTCAACGCAACCAACGTCCTTCTCAGGACGAACCAGGAAGAAGATCTCCTCGGAGACCCCCGGGTACTACACGTGGCATTATCAGTTTCCCTTGTTCTCCCTCCGAAACATAGAGCCATCACTACAGCTGCTGCCTTACAGGAAGCCTTCACCAAGCATCCACATACTCCTGCAGCCGTGGTTTCTGTGGCAATGTGTTTTATATGATGACGTTGCCAGCACAACCTCATAATTAAGTCGCCGTGTATGAAATTCCTGCGGATGCAGTAGTCTTGTTCTGTTTATTCCCTTCAGAGACCCCCCCCCCCCCCCCCCCGGAACAACACGTGACATACTCTCCTACACGTTTTTTTCTTCTTCTTCTTCCATCCGTAATGGCTCGTCGTGGCAGCATGTGACCAGGACAGCAGACGCCCTGCAAAGATGACAGAAATCAATGCGTCTCTTATCTTGTATGCTGGCCTAAGTGGTGTCCGGGTTCAAATGACAACTTCTTCCCGCGTTCTGCTCCAGAAATCGATAGCATTGTTTTACCGTGTTGCTGCTGAAGAAGGAAGAGCGCCATATATTTGTCTTGACACTTTATTTTGCTGTTGTTGTTGATGCTGTTGTGTTTTGCAGGGTTTACCGTGATAATAGTTCGCCTGACATTTTCACATACATTATGTCACGGGTATTTTTTATTTCATTGTTAATTTTTCCTTACATTATATCGCTTAGAAGACACACACACACACACACACAGAATAGGTCTACTATTACTTTATGCATGTCTTAAAAGGCGACTAATATGCAGTGGTTCATGAGGCTGTCAACCTCATTGTGTGAAACAGATAGTCATAGAAACCACTGCTGCAAGATCACATGATCCATGCAAGGGGACCGACCAGCTCCAGCGCTGGCTCGATGCTCCATGGGGAACACAAAGAGAAAAGAAGATAATCGCATTTGCCTTTCTCTTTTTATAAGCCTAAGTCACCCTAAAAGATAAAAAAACGAAAAGATATCTTCTACGGACAACTGGCAGATGACAAAAGAACAGTTGGGCGACCGCAGCTGAGGTTCAAAGATGTGAGCAAGAGAGACATGAGGGCACTAGACATAAATCCAGCAACCCTGGATGGATGAAGCTACCGATCGCACCAAGTGGCGATGCTGTCTATGGCGCCACCTCAGATTGGGCGAAAAGAAGCTCACACAACAAGCAGAAGTAAGGAGAAAACGTCGAAACACCAGGAAAATAAGCAGCTGAGGGGTGTCACCTCAGAAGCGCATTCCCATAGTCAGTTATGACTGAAGGGGCTGTTATTATTAATATTATAAGTCACCCTAACCCTCTTTCCATCTCACATTAAACCACTATTTACATCAGGGGTTGACAACCAATCGATCCCGATCTACCATCAGATCCCAGTGAATGCTTTGCTAGATCTTTAGGTGACTGCAGGGATTGGGGAGAAAGACATTTTTTTTTAAATCTACGGAAATTCCGAACTAGACCTCTCTCGCCGACATTTCATATCGCTGTGTCCCCGGGATCAAAGGTATATTTTCCTCATTCCCAATGAAAACTCTCGAGCTGGCTACTAAAATATAACTGTGAACGGCTAAAGGTAGGAACGTGATCTTTTCTTTGTAAGATTCGTATTCTCATGATGAATTCGACTGTTGTTTGAAGTTCCTCTTTAACTCCATATAGCTTTGAATTTAGTGTTGAGTCATTGGGCCAGTATATCTTTCTTAACTGGTCATACAGAGGACAGTCCTGTAGAACATGCTCAGCAGTTTGTTCGTTTAATCCACATGTGCACAGTGGTGAAGCAGACAATCGTAACTTGTGCATGTGTTTATTCAGTTTGTTATGCCCTGTCCTGAGTCGAAAAATAGTTATCTGTCCCTGCCGGTCGAGAGTGTGATAGTCGTCTTTGGGTTGGTTCTGTTCTCTTCTTATAGTCTGGATAGCTCTCTTTTTCTCAAAGTATGTGACTTCATTATCTTCTTGTTCACATTCTCCTCCCTTTTTTGCAAGTTTATCTGCCTTTTCATTTCCGGGTACACCACAATGAGATGGTACCCACTGAAGTATGGTTCTCTTTTTGGCAGCTACCTTGTTTAGTTCATTTCTCAGATGCGGGAGTTTACCACCCTTGAGAGCTTGCAGGACAGACAGTGCATCTGTGAGGATGACTACCTGGTGGCAGTCAGAGTTGGTGTTATAAATCATATTTGCAGCTTGCTCTAGAGCTTGAACCTCAGCTGTATAGTTGGAACAGAATTTACCAGTGGGAATGTGCCTAGTCTCATAGTGGTTGTCAGGATATGAGATAAAGATACCGGCACCTCCATTCCTAACAGCATTAGTTGCTGATCCATCTGTATAGGCATGTATCCATGATTGATCGGGATAGCTTTCTTGGATCATACTCAATGTAGCAGTTCGTTTTTGCAGATCATTATACTCACATCCACTTGTGAGACCACTGACCGACGTATTAATTTGGAGGGCACTGCTGGCCTGCTCCCATGGTACAGGGTATAGGGTGGGCTTCAGTGGTGTTGTCTTCATAGATAGGTCTTCTTGATGCTGTCTTATAAGTCTTTTTCCCCGATGCACAAAGCTGCTACGCTTTAGACGTCCCAATGCCAGATCATCTAGTCTTGCCTTCATTGGGTGCGTTGGCATACTGTTGTACTTTTCCATCTGGATCATGGTCTTTGTGTCTCTTCTATGGGACAATGTCTGTAATCCAGCAACCTTCTGCATCTCTGTTATTGGTGTAGTTTTCATGGCTCCTGTAATGAGCCTGAGAGCTTGATTTTGCACCTTGTCCAAGGACTGCAGATGTGAGTTAGCAGCTGATGACCATGCTGCTGAGCTAAACTCTAAGTGTGGTCTTATTACTCCACTATAAATCTTCTTTAGATTTCGTTCATTTGCTCCCCAGTTGGTACCTGCCAATTTTCTGAGTATGCCTAGTCGTCTTCGGGCCTTTCCTTCTGCATTTTCAATATGCTTATTCCATGTAAGCCTTTGGTCAAATGTCACCCCAAGATAGGTGGGGTAGCTTTCTTCCTTGATAACGGTTGTCCCTAGGTGTATGTTAGCTGATTTGTCCTTGGGGGCGAGGGAGAACAGTGTTGTGGAGGTTTTGTCTGTGTTTATTGTGATAAGCCATTTCTCTGCCCATGACACTAGCATGTCTGCTGCCCGCTGCATTCTATAATTTGCTGTGGTGACATTTTCATCAGCGCACCAGAGTACTAGGTCATCTGCATATAAGGCAGCTTTCACTCCTGCAGGGAGATCTTTCACCAGGTCATTGATGTAAACAAGGAAGAGTGTAGGGGAAATTACTCCTCCTTGAGGTACCCCCTGATGGAGCAACACTTTTCTGCTCTGCAGACCGTCAAGAGTGACTCTAGTTCTCCTGTTATGCAAGTATGACTGGATCCATTTCATCATGTTGCCTTGGATTCCACCTCTCCCAAGTTTTGCAATGAGGCCATCTTTCCACACCCTGTCAAAGGCCTGCTTGAAGTCGACCCAGATCGTTAGGACCTTTTTCTTCTCCTGAAAGGCATCTTCTATTGCTTGAGACAAGTAAGTAACTTGGTCTTCTATACTGTAGCATTCTCTAAATCCAGCTTGTTCCGGCACCAGGATCTGCTCAGACTCTAAATACCATTTCAATCTGTGGTTGACTATTCGCTCCATAGTCTTCCCAACACAGCTTGTGAGACTGATTGGCCGGTAACTTGCAGCCTCGGTCTTACATTTCCCTTTCTTTAGTATGGGTATTGTGATGGCTTCTCTCCATACTTGGGGTACCGTTCCTTTCAACCAGCTGTGGTTGAATATCTCAAGCAGTTTTGTCTTTGCTGCTGAGCTCAGATTTACTAGCATTTCGTTGCTGATTTTGTCTGGGCCGGGTGACTTTTGAAACTTAAGCTTGGAAATAGCCTTCTGTAGTTCTCCTAGTGTGATGGGTTCCCTCATTGGGGCAGGAGTATCTGTCTGTCCCATGGTTGCCAGTATTTCTTTTCTTATCTCTCTCTGATGGTCTATGTTAATGGGTAAGTTGCTTTCTGAACTGTATCTTCTAGCAAACAAGTCTGCAGCTTGTTTTCCTCTGAAAAGTTTGCCACCTTCATCCAATGTGATAGTCTGCCTTGGTGAGGAACGCTCTTCATTTAGAGACTTGACTAATCTCCAAAGTTTCCTGCCGTCTTTCTCAAGGTTCAGCGATGCCGTTTTAGTTCTCCAGCTTTTCCGTTTTTCTTCTAGCTTTGTTCTCTGAAACTCTGCTACAGCCTTTTTTCCATTTGTTGTGAGTTTCAAGTGAAGGCTGAGACTCTGCGTTCTTTCTAGCCTTGTCCATAGCTTCCTGACGTTCTTGGAGTGTGCTGGACCAGTATGGTATGTAGTTACGCCGGCATCCTTTGGGAATGGTTTCTTTTGCAGCTTGTAGTATGCATCTGTTGAAGTCTTTTACCACTTCATTAATATCTCGGTTCTGTACCTTGAGGGTAGACAGCAGCGTGTTCACCTGATGCCTGAATAAACCCCAGTTGGCTTTTTTGTAGTTCCATCTTGTAATGGCTGGGCCTGTACTGAGAGTTGCACTCTGGACAGTAAGAAAGATTGGGCGATGGTCGCTTCCCCCTAGTTGATCTCCTACTTCTCTACTAATAGATCCAGCTATATCTGGTGTGGAGAAGGCAAGATCTGGTGTTGAAGTTGTGTGCCATCCTCTGGAGTAGAAGGTAGGAGTATCTGTGGCATTATTGAATAGGATTAGGGAGTGATCATCTTGCCAAGTTTCAACCTCTTCACCTCTGTGATCCAGATGGTTATAGCCCCAGCTCTGGGAGTGGCTATTAAAGTCTCCAACTGCTATAAAGTTGGTGGCTGGTACCTGTATAGAGCTGAGACTCAGAGGTTTGTTGTTCGGACAGTAATAGTTCAGGAGTTCTATTTCCATCTTGTCTACCTTTATCTGCAGCAGCTGATATTCTGCTCCATCCATGAAGGTTTTCCTTTCGTGTGCAGGAATGTTATTCCTTACAAGAGTAAGTACTCCTCCTTTTCGTCTATCTTTTCTGTCGGATCTGAAGCATTGATATCCCCTTATTTTAAAGGTTTGATCTGCTTTCAAGTGAGTCTCTTGGATACAGCAAACACTGACTTGCTTCTCATACAAGATGTTTTCCAGCTCTGTCTTTTTGCTGTATCCAGCCTGCTTGCTGTTCACTCCCTCTGCATTCCAGTGCATTATGACAAGTGGCACTCTGGGTTTCTCTTTTTCTGTTTTGTTTTGGTCAGTAGTTCTCCTCCGCCGTCTGCTGACTCCACAAGACGGTCTAGAGGGTCCTCCAGTAGCTGAGGGTGGGCTCTGTCGAGGCTCAGAGCCCGGCACTGCACCTGCCTGGTGGAGCTCCACAGGGCGAGCACCAGTACGAGATTTATTTGACGGTGTACTCTCCATAGAAAAAAAAAAGCGAGTTGCATGATACTGTGGTTTCCGGTGCGCCTTCTGGCCCAGTATCTACGACTTTGGCACCTGCTCAACGGGAGAGTGGGCTCATCCCTAATCTGTTTATGTTCCCAGTAGTAGACTATTCGCAAGCAGCCTGGGGGTGTCACTGCTCTGCGCGGACCTTGTTTACCGAGGCGGCGTCCGAGCTCGTATGGTGAAAATATGGTTGCGTTATCTTCAAAATAGCCCTGTCTTTCCCGTGGCTTTTCTGCCATCCTGCAACTTTGAGTTAGGGAGTTCTGAGCTCCAGTCTCTTTCCCAGGCGTTTTATCCTGGCCTGGCACGCATACAGAGGACCCCACTTCTGGTTCTAAGTTAGCAGTTGGGGATAGGTGGGGTAGCACACTGTGCATTCCCCGTCATCCAGGGGGCTCTCCAACTATGCAGAGCTTGCACAATGCTGTGCTCTGGTTTTGGGCTCTCCCAAGGAATCCTCACGTCCTGCACAGAGCCACTTCCAGATACCCACCACCTGCCAACCCTCCATTGTAGAAATCTCCTGCATGCGGCCATCCAGTCAAGAGCCAGTATTAAGTCTTGTGCCCAAGTGATCCCCCCAAGCTCAGTGTGCAATGCTGGGTTCTCATCATGCTGCAACACAGGGGGGATTGTGATGCTCAGCCATCTCTCTCAATTCTGCACCGATAAGTGACATCGGGGACTTAACTGTGCCTCAGTGCTGGGAGGCCCCGTTTCCGGGTACACCACACACAGCCAATTGAGGCAACGGTCGCCGTGGGCGTGATAGACGACAAACAGTGAAGAATGAGGCAAGAAAGCATTTAACCCATGAAGTGGGGGTGGATTGGTGCTGACCAGAGCATGTACCACTCGCCGGTGGGTTCTGCATCTACACCTATAGGGTTCCACCCACTCCTCAGCCCATTTAGTCTGGCCCCTCACCCAGGACCTGTCCGGCTTGGGTGACCCTGCCAGGAGTAAAACTCCTGCCGGCATAGCTCCCGGGATCATTGGGGCGCTCAAGCTCTCCAACCACGGCAAAGTAGGCTTACATGTGGAGAGATTTGTGTTACTAAATGCAGTTTGTTGTTGCCCTACAAGACGCAACCAGGCGTGATGGCCACTGACTGCTTTGACTGTCGGCGGCTAAGAATATAAAAAAGACAAGAACAAAATGCACTGAAATCACAAATTATTTCTTCATACCTTCTATGGCCTAGAATACAAGTGGGTGACCAGCTATCAGTAATCCGTAATTCGTTATTTAAAAAAGGAAGTCCAATGGGGAAATTCTGCCGTAGAGTAATGAAGTGGTAGACACTTCGACATACTAGATCCAGCAACTCAAGAGGAGAGTCAGGTACCCATTTACAGCTGGGTAGACTGGAGACTGACGGCACCGCGTTTCGAATCCGGCACCTTTGTCGCGAGAGACCAGTGCTCTAACCACTCTACCAATCGGACGCTTAAAGGTAATTCAATAGCAGATACTGCCGTAGGGGTGCGAGGTGTTAGAGACTTCACTATACTGTGTCCAGCATTGAGAGGTGCAGTGACCAGTTCCCTTCCTCGCTGCTTTTTCCTTTCCCTAACTCAAGAGCAGAGTCACGTATCCATTTACACCTGGGTAGACTAGAGCGTGCCGCCACTGTGTTTTAAGCCCCCGGACCTTTGCCGCGAGATGTCGAAGTGATAACTTTTCTATGTTGGTGAATGTAGAAGTAATAACTTTCCTATCTTGATGTGACGTATAATGGAAAGAGAGCCTACAGTAATCTGACACTCTTTTTGTGACCTCGTAGCGTTCTATGACTTGCTAGCAAAACCATGCATTTACAGCCTGTGTTTACTCACTATTTCACACACGCCTCTTTTCTTGGAACATAACCAAATGAAGTTTACAGACTTTCGTGATCTTGGTGAATGTAGAAGTGATAACTTTCCTATCTTGGTCAATGCAGAACGATAACCTACCTATCTTGGAGAATGCAGAACGATAACTTTCCTATCTTGGTGAATGTAGAAGCTATAACTTTCTTATCTCCGGGAATACAATCATAGTAGCTTTCCTATCTGATTGAATTTAAAAGTATCACTTTCTTCCCAGTGGCGTAACTACAAAGTAAGGGTTCCGCAGGCACAAATAAAGCGGGGCCGTCTCTATATAATGGGCTCAACAACTAGAATCAATATACGGCATATATGCACCGAAAATTTAACTGCTCACATCACCATCATAACCAGTACCCTTCAGCTTCCCAAGTTCTCCAGGTCCTTCAACAAATCTGTGCTACCTGCTCGTGTCGCATGCTAGCCACTCAAGATCTGTCCGTGTCTTCTTGATCGCTTTCATCTCTGTCACCAGAACCTGGGACATGCTATGATGTTTAATCACAGCAACTTTTTTTTTTCTTAACCAGCAGTACTTGGGCTTTCAGCCCTTCGGCTCAATGACATGTCATTGCGAGGCTGGGGATCCAACCCGGTCAGGAGCTTCGCTCCTTCCCATCCACAGAGGGTTTATCTCAGGAGCCGTTCAGGTTATTCAGTCAAAATCCCGGTCAATGACACTCTTTCAAATGCTCACGCCCGGGCTTGAACCTTGAACACCTGATCGCCAGCGCAATGTGGTAACCATTACACCAGCGCGGCTCCCTATCACAGCAACAAAGGAAATTTATTTGTTTTGGTTTTAAGTGTTATTTTAATGCACACGGAAAACTCCATCAGTGCTCCGATCTCCCTTAGATCACACAAAGAGGATCTCAGCACAGTGCAAGAACTCCGAAGCACCGTCGAGAATCCCAATGTGTTTATATAGGAATCACACATTCTATAAATATGTGTTGTGGTGGGTAGGTTTCTAATTTTTTAATTGTATCGGGGCAGCGGTTTTATGGCCTACTTTACCATTTCCAACTACCGTGGGATTTTTAACGTGCCCAACATGCACACGGGATCTCCTATTTTTTCGCCCTTTATCCGAGAAGGCGAGGCATCCGGTCTTACTACACAGGAGACCAGGCGGGAGTGACATCATTAGGACCACTGGTTCTCGAAAAAAAAATTATTTAAAATTAAAAAGATATAAATAAAAGCAAGGGTGCCTTCCAACCACAACTTTCAGGGCCCATTCGGTGCTGGGATCCCCGAGATGAAGCTTTGTCCACCCCAGCGGTAGTTTCGCTCCAGTGTCTTCCTAACTCTCCATCAGGCGGAGGATGTCTTGTCACAAAAATTGAGTTTTATTGTTTAAAACCTGCCCTTCTGTTTTTTTTTTTTTTACTTTTCATCGTCTCTCTTCAAAGTTCGAGTTAGCTTCCTTCATCTTTTTTTTTCCGTTAAGGAAGTATCAATTTAAAATTGTGTCAATTTATTATGTTTTGCTTTTGTTTACAGAATAAAGCAGACAATACCATATGCAGCTGGAAAGACTACCTAAGATGTCCTGAAGAGGCAAATGTAATTTCAAAAAGGTAAGTAAAAGACATAATATGTAACATTCATAGTCAAATAAAACAATAAACAGCAAGCAATGTTTCGAGGAACCCAATTTTCAACCACAATAACAAATCTGAACACACATATATTGTGTTAAAAACATATATACATCAAATAGACACGCTGATAAAACCAGGTGTATTTAATCACACAACCTGGCGGAGAACAGTGGAGGCTGAGATGCAAAGCGTGAACCAAAGTTGGGACACGGCACGAAGGATGGCTACCGGCCTAGCAAAATGGGGACAGTTTGTTGCTGGACGTGATGGCCACAGACTGCTTTGTCAGTTAGCGGCTAAGGATCGAAGAAGAAGAAGGTACACACAATGGGTCATAATGACCTGCCTGTATTGCTGTAATCTCGCTGCATACTTTTATTTAAAACTGAAAAACCTAACTGGTACTAATAATTGTCGTTTTATGTCATCTAGTATTCTTAATCATAAATAAAATCGCCTGTTCTCCGCACGCGGCTAAAATGGCCACTGACTGTTTAGTCTGTCAGGGGCTAAAGATCCAAGAAGTGGAAGATATAATCACCTTCATTCAAAAACACATAAATATGTATAACCAAATATTTTATTTTCGTGTTTTAATGAATAGCAAAGTTTAAAAACAAATATAGTCAAAGAATACAACATACTTCTCTAAATGAAAGACTTAAACAAGACAAAATAATTAGAAGAAAAATGTGCAGTACGCTTTAGACAGCTGTTACACAGAACCAAGATCATCATCATCATCGCCATCACCCGTCAGTTCCCCAAGGAGCAAAGACTTTCAACAAACTTATGCCAAGTATCTCTGTCTCTTGCCATGAGCTCAATTCTATGTCTTCTCCATCCCTTTCATGTTTGACTCCACTTCTCTTCTCTGTGTGACCTTTTGTTTCTCTCCACCTCTTATACAAGCGATTCCAGAACAAGGACTGCCTTGTAATGCTATCAACAGGTTTCCTCAGTGTGTGTCCTATCCATCGCCAGCGTCTTCTTCTCATCTCTTGTTCCACTAGCACTTGATTGGTTCTGGTCATCAGCTGCACATTCATAATCTTGCCTTTCAGCAAAGATATTCCAGTTTCATTGGGCTTGTTGGAAGCAAACATTTTAACTTTGGGCAAAATGTACTCGGGAAACAAAGAGGTAGAAGAGAACAGTGAGCGATGGAACTGGCAAATCTAACAACATGCCGTTTGCAAGGAGGTCAAAACACAAAATGTATAGAGACCAGTGCAAACCAGAAGCTGACGAAGACATATCGCATACTCCAGCAGGTACGGTACTTATAGAAGAACGCGGAAACTTTACATATATCTCCAGATTTCTCTACACTTATAGAATAGAAGGAGATTTTTTTTTAACTAAAAAAATAAAAAGGGTTGGGGGGGTAAAGTGTTGATGAGACAGACTTACCGTAGTAAATGATCGCTTAATGCTGACGATGAAGTCAAAGATCATCTATTGAAGTTCGTGAATACTGACTTCCTTTAATATCGACTGTGCCAACACTATAGACTGTCTTCTATTTACGAAGGAGTTCCGTTCCGACTACCCAGCCGTAAGTCAATATTGTCGTAAATCGTAAACCACTATATACTACGCGAACGAAAATATTCCCTTATTAGATAATAGTCTTATCCTTCCATGAGTCACCTCTTGTCCCATCTTTTCCCACCAAAGTTGCAATCTTTTTTCATGCCGAATTGTTCGTGCGCGGAACTGAATTGCGCGCCTGTTGAAAACCGCGCAAATTGTTTCCATCTTTAATAATGGCGGATGTTTATTCTGAACACAGTTTCTTTAATTTTCCTCATTTGCATTTCGGGGGAGCATGAATAAGTATCTTATATTTATACTTAGCGGTAGATAATGAAGGGAGTTCGTTTCATTTGCAGTAACTCGGCAAATAGTGGCCCAAGTCGAAAATCCTTTAACTAATGATTCTGAGACGGTGTAACAGTAAAGTTTGTTTTAAATTTTTTGTTTTGTGTTTTTTTAAATAAGTAGCAAGGCAAGATTTTAAGATACCGTATCTGTTCAATTGCAAAATATGTTGTGATGAAACAGATGCTAATTAATTAGTCAAATTTCAGTCAGTGAGCTTTTTTTTTTCACTTCTCCCCATGCTATTTTTGACGCGTTGCTCAATAGCTTCATAGTCAATGCATCCAGATAAATGACCTCAGGAGAATTAGTGCCGGCATGGAGACATGCAGCAGAAAAATTACAACATAGTTATTTCCCGCCATGTTTTGGCGGGTGACTTACTTGTACGTTAATAATTAACATGCCTGAATGCTAAAATGTGTAGGTTCGTTTTGTTATATTTTAAACAATAATTTTACTCTTTGTGTATAGCGAAATAATGCAGTATACAATTTACAACATCAAATAACAAGATACATTGTACAAATTATAACATAATCGGATTAGTGAGATGGCCGTCGTTTGTACGGGTGGTCGTAAGTCGAAAACAGTCTGTATTCGGATTCTTCATTCACCTGACACTGACAGGAGTTGCTTTCTCACAACAATGAAGGGAAGTAATTGAAGGGACACAGAGAAGCACTCTTTCACTTTGTTACGGCTGTGCATTTCTTGTCACAGTGATCGACACTGTCTTTTTTTTTTTTTTTTTTTAAAGCAAATCTTGCGGCCGCCTTCTCGTGACATTAACTGGCTAATGTATTGTTTTGTTTGTTTGTTTTTCTTTTCCCCAGGACACAGAAAGAAATTGTCTTCGTTGAATCTCACGGGCACTGCTTTACATTTTACTCCCAACAGAAATTGCGTTTTTCTGGCATTTATAGCATTGCTCCAAGTTCTCTCTGACAAGACACATTAATTATTGTTGGATTTTATTTATTTATTTTTTTAAACTTTAACCTGAAAAATAAGTTATTTTGGCACTGCTTGGAAAGTCCATAAATTCCGTTTTTTTTTTTTTTCAAATTTGTCACGAAACGAAATATTTAACATGTACATATTTCACAGGGGAGCCGCGGTAGCATAGTGGTTAGTGCACTGGCTTCCTAGCTCAGTGGTCTATGGTTCGATCCCCAGATGAGATGGGATATTTTTAGGCTGCAAACGGCTCCTGGGTCGACCTAGCCCCAACTGGGTACCAGAGCAACTCTGGGAAGGTTAAGGCGGCCGGCGTGATGCTGACCACATAACCCTAGTGTGCCGATGGTCAAGAAAATATGGGCCTAACACCATATTCCCAATATTCCTCAATGGGCGTGTAACGGGATCCTTTACCTTACCCTATATATACTACTCGTCAAAAGTCAAGGGCCACTTAGAAAAACCTTGGTTGGAACCATAAAACAAATCTCATATAAACGTAATTGGTATAAGTCAAAACGGCATTTATTGAATACCAAATTGACATGTCACGTAAAGAAATGGAAACACACATTCAAACGCAATGCAGCTGTGAAGTGTGTCATCCACCTTTTCAAAAGTCACACAATAGATATTTGACAAATAGACATTTCAAAATCGGGTATGACCACCGTTTGCAGCAAGGCATTCAAGACAGCGTAGACGCATCGAGTCCACAAGGGTCCGAAGAGTATCCTGAGGAACAGAAATGCAGTCAGCTTTGCAACATCCATTGCAGGGGGTGATTTGTTGACAATCTTCGACCAAGGACATCCCAGAGGTGCTCAATCGGAGAAAGGTCAGGTGAATGAGCTGGCCACGCCATCCTGATGATCCCATGTTGCTGAATAAACTCATTCACCACACGAGCTCGATGGGGTCGAACGTTATCATCTTGGAGGATGGCATTACCACCTATGGCCTCCAGAGCAGGCTGAACAATTGGTCTCAAGATTTCGTTCTAAAATCTTGGGCCGGTCAAGATGCCTTGGATGATGTAGAGTGGGGTCCTGCCGTGTCTGTAGAAGCCTCCCCAGGCCATGACAGAACCCCTACCATAACGATCCACCTCTTGAATTGTGTCATCAGTAAATCGCTCTCCTGGTCGTCTCCAAACTCGAATCCTGCCATCATTGAATGACACAGTGAAGCGAGATTCATCAGTGAAGAGAACTTGACTCCATTGTTGCCTTGTCCATCGGATGTGCTCGCGACACCAAGCAACACGGGCTCTGCGATGAGCAGGACTAAGAGGGATTCTGACTGCAGGACGTCGAGCAGCCAGTCCAAATTCATGTAAACGTCTGCGAATGGTGCTTTGACTGACCATTAACGTTTACAGTTTGTCTCAGCTGACATCTTAGAGTGGAACTGTTCGATGGCGCAGGGCTGACAACAAGAGGTACCGGTCATCGTGTCTATTGGTGCATCTAGGGCGACCTGGCCGGTGGCGATCCTCCACACTTCCTGTGGCCTGAAATCTCTCCAAAATTCGTTGGATAGTAGAATGTGACACTGCAAGCCGTCTAGCAACCTCACGGACAGATAAACCCCTTTCAACCCACGCTATAGCCCTCATTCTTTGTACGGTGTCAAGACTTCTTCTCGGTGGCATAGTTTTTGCAAGTGATGAAACTACCCTAAGTCTGCTGATTGTAAAACAAATTAAGAGTGAACTCTGTTCACGAAAAGTCGCCATTGCACGTGGAATGTCAATCAGCACGATTACTTCACCTGTTTGGTTGTTCGGAAGTTTGAAAAAACAGATTAAAAATGTGAATTTATGGTCAGCAAACCAAATTGCACGTGATCACCATGGTTGTCGGTGAGTTGTTTTTATGCTTAACGTGCATAGAGGACTGTCAGAGGAAGATATTGCACCAATTTTTACTAAAAACTTCCTTCATTTAATCATTCTATGCGCTTATATAAAAGTGTATTGAAAATAATAGGGTGGCCCTTGACTTTTGACGAGTAGTATATGTCACAGATGTAAATTAAGGGCATCCATGTGGATGTACGACCTTCTGTATGTGAAAAGGCCCTACACCATACCTCTGATGAGACAACGGAAGAATAGAACCTTTGCTTCCACCAGTCAGGGTAGTGAATTGTTAGAGGCTTCACTATACAAAGTCCAGCTTTATGATTTGGCAAAGTCGCTGCCTTCCCGAACTCAAGAACAGAGTCAGGTACCCATTTACAGCTGGGTAGGCTGGAACGTACGTCACCAGGTTTTCAATCCCCGAACCCGGTAAGTATTCCGTGAGAAGCATGAACTCAAACCGCATAGTCAATCGGGCGCTTGATCGAAGGCCCCGTAGCGAGGCGGAAATACGCTGAGGGGTGGAGTCAGGCGAAGGGAATCTAGATCGGTGGACGAACCGTCTTTCAGCAATTCTCTGAGAATTTTCAGAATCATCAACAGTACCAGAGTTTTGGAGTCTAAAGAAAAATGTTCCGACTCCTAACATTTTAGACGCCCGACTCCCGACTGCAGTTTTTTCCTCTTCATAAGGCATAAAATTCGGAGTCAAAGTCCGAACATTTCCTTCCGAACTCACTAAAAAAAAAAAAAAAAAAACCTCCGATTCCAACTCCCGGCTCCATAGCCCTAAACAGTACCCTTCAGCTCCCTGTGGAGCACACGTCCCCAACAAAAACACGCAAACCACTCTGCTCTGTGCCATCCATATAAGACATTTCCATGTCTTATTTATCTCTATCATGTCTGTGTCCAGCTGTCTTCTTTTTCTTCTTTAGGGTCTCTCTCTTTTTCTCTTTCCATGGTGGTACCAGAACAGTGACTGCTTTGTAATGCTATACAGCTAGTTTTCTTTAATGTACGTCAGGCTAATTAGCGACACGCTTGAATGGCTCTGCGTTTCGGAAAGCGTTGAGCTGCAATGCCTGTATTCCATTGCCTATGGTCACGTCTCAAGTGGCATTTCTGAAGATTTATGTTTGCCCTTGACCGCGTTCGTGCCTCAGTCTGTCTCTTTTCTGGGTCACTCTGCCGCCTCCAGCATGGTTTGTGTCTCTCTACCTCTCTGCCGGTCACTATCCCCTCCCTTTGTCTGTCTGTATTTCTTCCTTCCTGTATGTCAGCCAGCGTTGCCCCTACTAGGTGGTTTCACCTAGATTTAGGTGTTTTTTTTTTGTCCCGTCTAACTAGGTGTCATTTTCCTTTATTAGTTGAAAACGCCACCTAGATTTCACCAAAAGTAGCCCAAAAAATGGACGCAGTCATTAGTAATACCGCTTCCAAAGAAAGGAAATCTAAAAATGTGCAAGAACTACAGAACCATTAGCCTTATTAGTCATCCAAGTAAGGTGATGTTAAGGATACTTTTTAACAGAATAAAACAGAAATCAGAAGAAATCTTGTCAGAGGAACAGGCTGGCTTTAGACCAAAAAGAAGTACCTCAGAACAAATCTTCAATATTAGATTACTGATCGAAAAACATCTCCAACATCAACATGATTTATACCATAACTTCATCGATTTCACAAAAGCCTTCGATCGAGTCTGGCATGAAGGCTTATGGCAAATAATGAGAAAATTCAATTTTGATACCAACATCATAGATATCATTGAAGCACTATACAAGGACGCAAGCAGTGCTGTTTTTGCAAGCAACGACATTGGAGAATTTTTCAAAACAACTGTAGGAGTTCGCCAGGGATGTATCCTGTCACCAGTGCTCTTTAATATATATCTAGAACATATTATGCAGGAGGCTCTCTACGATTATAAATCAACCATATCGATTGGAGGCCGACCTCTGTGTAATCTACGTTTTGCTGATGATATTGATCTGATAGCTGGAACAGAATCAGAACTTCAAGACCTTACCTCTAGACTGGAGAAAGTAACAAGAACATATGGGATGGAAATTAATATAGAAAAAAGCAAGATATTGGTGAATAGCCATAAGAAACATGTTCCGACCAACATTACGTTAAATGGGCAAACGTTAGAAGAAGTTAACACCTTTAAATATCTCGGGTCCACTATATGTAGTGATGGAAGATCAAATAAAGACATCAAGACAAGACTTGAGATGGCCTCATCTGCCATGACAAGGTTGAATGTGATCTGGAAAAGTAACATCAGTTTTCCTGTGAAGATCAAATTATACAAATCACTTGTATTATCTATTCTCTTGTATGGGTGTGAGGGCTGGACACTCACTGCAGATACGGAGCGAAGGATTCAGGCTTTCGAGCATAAATGTTATAGAAGAATTTTGCGCATTTGCTATAAAGAGCACAAAACAAATGTCTATGTTAGAGAGAAGATAAACACCTATGCAGGCCACCAAGAACCACTTTTGTCAATAGTGAAACGTCGAAAGCTTGCCTGGTTTGGGCATGTAACTCGTCATGACTCCCTTTCGAAAACGATCCTCCAGGGAACAGTCGAAGGTAAACGGAGAAGAGGAAGGCAAAGAAAATCCTGGGCTGATAACATCAAAGAATGGGCAGGACACGGTTTCTCCACACTTGTACGCATTGCTGAGAATAGAGAGCAGTGGAGGACCCTGTCTGCTGATGCTTCCACCATGGCACCCCTACGACCCATGACGGGTTATGGGTTGAGATGATGATGAGCCCAAAAAAGGCCAAAAACCGCCTAAGTAGCGCAAGCCGCTGAATTCTAGGTGTTTTTCCCCCCAAAATTCAGTGGCATCACTGGCGTCTGCCCATGCCACCGCTTCTCGTATGCCACCGCATATCCATCTTTCTCTTTATATGCATATCTCTTGTGTCTATCTTTGCAGTCTATATGCGCTCTCCCTTCATTTCTGCATCACTATGTCTTTGTCTGCCGTCCTTTCTTTATGTCTCTCTTCCTTCCTCACCCTCATCGTCAGTCAGTCTTCTGTTATTGGTCTATCTTTCTCGTATCTGCTGATGTGACTACTGCCTTTATTATCACCAAGGCCTAACGTTCAAGTAATGGTGGATCAAAGGCAAGACTGCCTTCATAATAGTCATCAGTGTGGAAATCTGAAGGCGAACTAGGAAGAAGAAAACATCTTCTTGTTTTTGGTTTCGTTCAGTTTTTGCCTTCTTGTGGCGAGGCGAGTTCATTTCAACCTTTTTGGTTATATCAGAGCGCATTAACATCCAAAAATAAGTGAACTCCGTTCATTGCTAACCCGATCAGCGTTGACAGATACTAAGCCCTGAAAAGGACTAACATTATCTATCTGCTAGTGTAAAGCCCTAAAAAGGACTCGACAGCTACGCCAACGCTGTATGTGAAGTTTGTTAGGAGATATCTTCTTATATATGTGTCTTTCTTTATATCCCTCATCGCAGTCATTGTCTGGCTTGTTGGTTGTCTTTATTTCCCTCATCACTGTCTATCTCCGTCTTGTAGGCTGTAATTATTTCCCTGATCATTGTCTATTTCCATCTCGTAGGCTGTCTTTATTTCCCTCATCACTGTCTATTTCCGTCTTGTATGCTGTCTTTCCTCTCCCCCCCCCCCCCCGCCCCCCCCCCCCATCACTGCATATTTCCGTCTTGTGTGCTGTCTTTATTTCCCCCATCACTATTTCCGTTTTGTATGATGTCTTTATTCCCCCAATCATTGTCTATTTCCGTCTTGTGTGCTGTCTTTATTTCCCCCATCATTGTCTATTTCCCCCATCATTGTCTATTTCCGTCTTGTATGATGTCTTTTTTTTTCCCCATCACTGTCTATTTCCGTCTTGTGTGCTGTCTTTATTTCCCCCATCACTGCATATTTCCGTCTTGTGTGCTGTCTTTATTTCCCTCATCACTGTCTTTTTCCGTCTTCTATTTTGTCTTTATTTCCCCCATCACTGTCTATTTCCGTCTTGTATGCTGTTTTTATTTCCCCAATCACTGTCTATCTCCGCCTTGTAGGCTGTAATTATTTCCCTTACCATTGTCTATTTCCCCCATCACTGTCTATTTCTGTCTTATAGGCTGTCTTTATTTTCCTCATCACTGTCTATTTCCGTTTTGTATGCTGTCTCTATCTTCCTCAACACTGTCTAAATCCACATTAAAGGCTGTCTTTATTCCCTTCATGCAATCTTGTTAACATGTAGGCCTAATTACACTCTCTAAGATATTAATTTTTATCAGTAAGAACCTTGTAGTTCCCTGTGGTCTCTGAGAAGACAAAGAGGTTGTAATGGGGCTGGTAATCCCAACATTGAAAACTTTGACGTAGACTTCCTCAAGAAGGTCATCTACAGTGGTCCCTCTATGCTCCACTAGGAGCGAAAATGGAGATGCCAATGCTGATAAGAGCTAGTACAAGTGCATGATCACCTTTTCCCCTTTATTTGATTATTTTATTTTTGTTGTAGCTTCTGAATTCTTCACCATTTGTTTTAGTGCCTTGTATTAACCGCTTTTATATAACTTAACACGGGGTTTATATACTTGTCACGTTTCAAATCTTTTGTGACGGTATTGCCTCCCCTGCTTTGCAGTAGTGGTCCAACAATGGCAAAACTCAAGAGCATCTAATATAGGCTTCAATGGAGTCTATTTGTACACAAGATTGCTCTTGGCAGAAATGTAGGTAGAAGAGTAGTAAAGCTTCTATTACATGGGAGTCTTCACAAGAAATTCAGGTAAGCGAAAACAATGCTGGCTGTCGCTGAACACGTTAATTCTGTAACCTGCCGACAACTTTTGTGAAGAATTTAAGCACTTATTTATCAGCTCGATTAAGCCCCCACCCCTGATTTACTCAGTGGAATTCTATTATTCAAGTATAGCTCTGTTTAGAATGTGTGTAGTAATTGACTGAGACAAACATGCAGTAACTTTAAAATGATCAAATCGAAGTTAAATTTGTAACATTACAAATAACAAAATTTAATAATCACTTTAGTTGTAACAGTTTGAAAATAATTTGAATAGTTATGGATAAAGAAAAGCTATCATTCTCGTATTTGGGGATTGCGAAAAGGGTTAAGAACTTCAAGTGGCAGCATATGTTTGAACTTAGCTGCCAATGACGGTTCAGTCTTTTCACACTGATCACTCGTCTCTGGTCAAGGTTGTCGGGTGCAGTTCGTCTCCAAGAAACTTCAAGGAAAGTCTACACAGTGCGTCCTTTGTCTTAAAGCGTAGGCCACTGATCCCGTCTTGTTCCAAAAATAATACGTTCTGCTGGTACCACCAATAACTATGATAGAAGAATAGGAAAGAACGCTCTTCTGAGTATGGCGTTCTCCGACACATAGTTATGCTTTCTATTTCACCATCCCACTTAACTCAGAGTTTACCCTCCATGAGAATTAAATTTAATCCCTCGGGATAAAACTTCCTTTACATTTAAACTGAATAGCTTTAGCTTTACATTACATTTAAATGAAAAGGCTAAACGTACAGATGTAATATGTTTTACATTTACATCTCCACTGTTTGAAAAGTGTTCACAATATAAATTCATTCATGTGTCATTTACATTTACACTTGTGGAAAAGTTTGAAACTTCTATTAATTAAGATGAATATTTCAGAAGAAAAAGATGATCAAATCAATCAGAAAGCCACCAACACCAACGCAGGATGACTACCAAGCTATGAACAGATCAGAACAAATTGTCATTCTGCGCCTCAGAACAGGACACAACCGACTCCGCAGCCAAATGTATACAGAATAATTCTTCTTCTTCTTCGTTCGTCCTGAAAAGGACGGTGGTTGCGTTGTGTCTGTTTACGCCTAAGCTGTGATATCTGCACCTTTCGGTCGACACATCCGACTTCTGCACGGCATTTTTTAGGACCTTCCCATTTCGATCCACACGCGCTCAGCCAGACTGCACTGCTGCAGACTGTTTCCAGGACCACCACGTGGAGGTGGAGTGCGGTCTTGACCAGCTCTGGTTCGCTGGTCCTGACGCAGGCAGTCAAGCTATGAGTCGCTGACTGCGTTCTCTATTGCTGCGTCTTTGGGTCCCATACAGGATTCAAGATTGGCAATTCAGCCATGTGTACATGTGGACAGGCACCCCAGACTGCGGAGCACGTACTTCAAGATTGCCCCAACTACGATATATTGAGGCAAACCCACTGGCCCAGAGAAACAACACTGGAAGCAAAACTATACGGACCTCTGTATGAACTACAAAAGACAGTGAAGTTTATACAAGAAACAACATTGCAGATATAGACAATATATTTCAAGCGAACGAAAGAAGAAGAAGAAGATGAATATTTTCACATGGACATTTACACTGGTTTAAAGCGTGAAACCTTACATTAATTTTAAAGTGAATATGTTTATAGGGACATTTACGCTGCTTTGAAAATGTAAATCTTATGCTTAGAATGTACATCAGTTCTTTTCATCTTTCCCTCCCTGCTCCATAGGGAACCTGGAACTACTTTATGCTTTTAGTTCTCTTTACGAAACTATCAATAAAGCAATCACCAGCCGGTGCAGTGGTGGTTCATGAATCATCATTCTATATGCTGAGGTTGTCAGCCTCAAATGACTTTGACATCCAATGGCGAGGTTCACAAAATAAAATTCACATGGTAATATATACATATATATGTTAGTTCACATGTCAGTAATAAAATATGAAATGTAAATCACAACTTACGCCAATCCTAGCAATAGACTTGTCGCACAGATGAATAAAAGAGATCTATCGTTCTCTTACAACACGTGTCTGTGATTTCTTTTAATTTTGCAATTGATTGCCCCTTCTGACTCCGTGTTTCTTCAATTTCCTAGTTCCAGTGTTCCTTATTAACATTTGAAAGAGATTTCCTGTGCTTTATAAGTCTAATCTGGTTCTCCAATAAAAGGTCCGGATAACAATTAGGAATTATGAATCTAGTTTTCACTGTGGCGAGGTTTGATGATGTCTTGGCGAGCGTGCAAATCACAGAGAAATAAAACTGTGAAATGTTCAGCCTATATTCCCTCCAGTGAAGTTATGAATCTAATCAGAAAGATCCAATCATTTCAAATCATGCAGGTAGGGTGTGGTATTTCAAAATAGTCCCACGTGAAGTAAGGTGCGTGCCTACAAAGGTCACGTATTGACTTATGTGGACATCTGATGTCTTGCATACACTCTCACCAACACATTTGTAGACTCATATTGTCTAAAGAGTAATAAATCCATGATTACGTTTTAACCAAGGACAGGAAGCGATTATATCACATTTTTCTGCCCACATGCACGGGTTATCATGTGTTTCGCCAGACAAACAAACCTGGTTCTATTCAACCTCCTTGGATAACCAAGCCCCGCCGCTTGAAAGGGTGGTCAGACCGATATTGTGATAAAATATCGCCGGCCTAGTCACCAAACCTGGCGAAGCGTAAATACGTCTGAGGAGTGGTAAACAATAAGATACGCATTACTCCCGTAGCAATTACTACCATAGGGGAGTGGCGTGTTAGAGACTTCACAATGCTGTGTCCATCATAGAGCAAAATAGTGAAAATACAAATGAAAAGGCATGATTTATGCCAAATAAAAGCGATGTGAGAAAAATGAAGAAAAAGAAAGGATACTGTCGGAGGACTGAAGGTGTGAGAGATCACAAAAAAGAGCATGTTAAGACGTTTTGTCACATCTTTGACGTCCATAATCTTAATGTTTGACACATTGCCGAGAGCTGAAACTTTGTTTGCGTCTCTGTTTCATTGTACATTTTAATCTGTCAAGAATGGACCACCACTGACCCAGTCGATTTTGTTTAATAACTATAGTGTTTACTTAGTCAATACTCTTCTACCCTGGGGTGTAGAGGTTTGCCAGATAGCGCGCCGTACTATCCTATCGACTGGCCTGGTTCCAATTTAGTCCTCGGTCCTTCAGAGATTTAATAACCGTACATAATGTAAAATGAGGTGGGAATAACTTCATTAACGTGAGGGAAATAATGAACTGCGAATATAGATCGTGATTCGTATTTGAATGGGACGGGTGTCGGATAGTGAATGGTGATGTGTTAATTAAATCAGTGTGTTTCGTCAAACAACTAGGTCACCCGCGAGGGGAAGTAACTAGCGAGTCCTTCGTTTTAAGCACAGTTCTAGTAACGACCATCTTTCCCACTAACTTTACATAAGTCCAAGGGTCGGCAACCGGTCAGTCTTGCTCTACCTGTAAATCTTAAGGCATAATTTGGTAGATCTCTAGAAGACAAAAAAGGGGTGGGAGAATTTGTAACCTAGGCTAACTTTCTGTCTGTCCCTCTCCCTCCAGCATTTAAAAGCGCTGTGTTCCTCGGGTTTAAAGGTACTTTCACCGCATTACCAGTGAGAACCAAGTTAGGTCAAGGATCCCAATACACGCCATATGAGGTATATTGGGAATATGGTATTAGGCCCATATTTTCTTGACCATAATGCACACTAGGGGTGATATGGTCAGCATCACACCGGCCGCCATTGATCTTCCCATAGTTGCCATGGTATCCAGTTCACGAGAGTGGGTCGACCCCGGAGCCATTTGCGGTCTGAAAAATCTAACCACTGCGCTACCGGGGGCCCCTCAAGTTAGCTTATTAGTATTCACTTTGTTTCGTGAACTGTATAAGATAGAAAGCAATCGTTTATTTGAATTAAAGTTTACATTAGTTGAAATGTTTCGTTTTAATTTTCTACAACTCTAATGATGGAATAGCGTGAAGCAGATCGAGTAGCAGAGATCAGAGTTACTTATAAGCTGAGCTTATTCCTAATTCCAGATAATTTGATACATAAAAACAGACATGATTTTATCAAGGTCGATCTTTAGATAGCTGATTGTTCCTAAAGTAGATCACGACAGCTCCTAAGATGCCGACCCCTGCATTGGACTCTTAAATTTTTCATGATTCACAAATTGTCATTTCACGCCCAAAAGTGTCAGTAGTTCATACACTTAGAATTTGATACGTCACCATTCTAGGTCCAGCATTTTTAAAATGAATTTCTCTTTCTTGCTGCCTTCGCCTTCCCTAACTCAAGATAGGAGTCAGGTACCCGTTTACAGCTGGGTAAACTGTAACGTAACGCTACCAGGTTTTGAACCAACTAACTGTGCTGCGAGACGAAAGCGCTCTAACCGCTTAACCAATCGGACGCTCTTAACGTCAAAGCTACTGTAAAGATCAGATAAATGTGCATCGATTGAGAAATATTTGAGATGTAGGGCCTACGTGAAAGCAAAGTTAAGCAATGTTTAAGAAGTCTATATAACGGTTAGGTCTAAAATGTTCTTACTGCAGTTTCTTTCTGTGCATGTGATGCGCCTGATTGGGTCTGTGTGTGTGTGTGTGTGTGTGTGTGTGTGCGCGCGCGTGTGGTGTGCTGATGCGTCACTTGTTTAATGGTGAGATTTTTATTTTCACTTTGAATTATTGTAGTTAATAAACTTGACCTTTGATTGTAAGTGGTGTTCATTAAACTTGTTCCGCAATGAGCCTTCAACAATTTTTTTGTTATTTTTTGTTTGTTTGCTTAAAAAGGTGATGAGGAAGATGAGATGGCACTTAACGGCTGACCATTATTACCCCTGTTCTTCCACCATCTTGGCCTACCCTGTTCAACCTAAGATTTGGTTATAATTAGGGTATTTAGTGTCAGTTTATTTTCAGTTTTGTATTATATTTAAATAACTATTGTCTTTTGTAGTTTTTGGTTTTAATTTATATTAGTATTTGTAGTTTTTAAGTTGGTGGGTTTTTTTTCCCGTTGTCTTTCCTTGTCCTATGCGTAGTCCATAATGTTGCTTTTTTTTCCCCAATGATTTGTTAGTTTTTGGTGATTAATTTCTATTTGGTTAAATTTATATTCTGAAGTTTTTTTTTTTTTGTTTTTTTTTCTCTAACCAGCGGCACTCGAGCTTTCCAGCTCTTTTTGGCCCAATGACATGTCATTGCGAGGCTGGGGGGTCAGTGGACTTTCCTTCCAACCCGGTCAGGAGCTTCGCTCCTTCCCATCCACACGGGATTTATGTGCAGGAGCCGTTCAGGTTATTCAGTCAAATTTCCGGTCGTAAACATTACTTCAAACGCTGACGCCCGGGTTTGTGTAGCGAAATCTGTGAAATAATCGCTAAATTCAGTAAGATTTTAGTCCTATGATAATAAATAAACCCGCCCGTGTGTGGTTGCATATCGTCATCTTCTACGCCAGTAGAGCGCTGAATTTTGTGCAGTGGTAATGCTTAGAAAATTATCTCGCCGTCAAATCTTACACGCTTTCCTAGTTTCGTCCTTGAGAATTAAATATAACATTTTTGCAGGGTCAATGAGTATTTGTTCCAAAACCGAGTGAGAGAAGAATGGAGGTGGATGAAGGAGCGACAGAAAAAAATGATACCATTGTCACGCGTTTAGGTTTTGAAACGCCAAATTTTAACGAGAGCGCGACAGTATTGTTCTTTAGCAGATTTGAAAAACAAGACGCAAAGCCACATGCCTCGTACTATATTCTCGCCGTTAAAATGTATAAACACACACACAGACTGCTCTCAATTCATGCCTAGTAGTGTATTTCTGACGTAACCCCAAACAGTTGTTTTATTTTGAATAAAAAGGATAGCGAGGAGGGGGAAAGATGGCCGCCTTATGGACAAGTTATAATTGACGATTAACAGTGACAAAACTGAAAATCCAAACGACAATGAATATAGCCATAAAAATCATATATCAAGATAGCTTAGAGTCTCCTGAGCAATAATATGTTTTAATATACATAGTA
This sequence comes from Oreohelix idahoensis, assembly GCA_024509875.1. NCBI lineage: Eukaryota > Metazoa > Mollusca > Gastropoda > Stylommatophora > Oreohelicidae > Oreohelix > Oreohelix idahoensis. The sequence goes on along the minus strand of JAMPIV010008126.1, from coordinate 5,373 downwards.
GCCCAATTATTAATCAAGATATTGAAATAATACTATATAGCTACGAACGGTAAGACGACTGTTGTTTTTGCTCATTTATCCATAACGTTATTTGGGGACGCAAGTTTAAAAAAGAGGCATTGGAGTGATTCAAATCCGATTGGTTAGTCTAGGAGTATAGGCAGGAGGGTATTGGTTGGACAAAAAGTTAAATATATTTTGCAGACTCACTAATAATATGTTTGGAGTTTGGTTTTTTAAAATTTGAATTGAATAGCTAGACCCTCGCTGTGATTGGGCCAGTCTAGTGATATTGGGAAAAAGCTTCCAAGGCTTGTCGCCATTTGATAAAAAAATTGTTAGTATGCAAGCTGCGTTGAGAACAGCAGTGCTAAGAGTGAAATAAAACCTTGGCAGTCTGGACACGGGCAAAGCTGAACAAATATATATATATATATTAATGCTAATGCCAGTCAACGTATGTTTGTGATATTTTCATTGAATTGTGGTAAGAACAAATTTATTAACCTTGTTATTATAAAAATTTGGTGTATGAGATACTGCTTTATTGGGAAGGTTTTACGACTAAGTACAGAGGTCCCCAGCAGACTTAGGCAGGGCATGTGGTGTTGCTCGCACGCAGTAGAACTGACATGAGTGTATAACTAAAATTGATTTCCACAGTTACCAGTGGGAAGTCTAACCCACATTATTCTATGGGAGAGAATCATTGTTGGAGTGTCAGAGGCGTTGTAGCCATTAGGGAGGAGAATAGGAGCACTGTTATGAGTTGTTATCTCAGATGAAAATGGTTGAAATGGGTTGGTCAGAGAGATCTGACCCTTTTCTTTTTATTGAATTATACCATGTATTACTCGTGGAATGATATTGTAGATATGTTATAAAGAATCATAACCTTGTTTCAGGGTTTTTGTTCTGGTACTAAACTAGTGCCAGAACCCTGGTGTATGTATCTCTGTGAGAGAGATTGAAATTTTTGCTGGTACACGCTGCCTACCACACTACATCAGAGACTGTGTCAGATTAGTCATTCGATTGAAATTTTTGCTGGTACACGCTGTCTACCACGAATCAACCCTTGAAATATAGGAGATTGTCAGCATCGTAACTACTATAAAAAAAAACAGATAAGTGCCAGTGTGTCGGCACTAAAGAGTTCATCCACTAATATTAATACCTAATAAATAAAATATTTGACTGTTAAATAAACATTCCACAAGAGAAAAAGAAAAGAGAGGGGATGATGAGAACACCCCAACCCACCATTAATTACCAGTGTTAATTTAGTCTATAGTAATACATCAATATAATTAGATTGTAATATTTCTTTATATGGACAGAAGATCCATTGTGGTATTTCATTTATGTAAATAAAACCATAAATTTCATTTTGTTGTTGGTCCTGACTCAGAAAATTCTGAATCACGACAAATAAAATTGTAATATAGCCTATTACCAAAAATTCAGCCACAGACTTCTATAAGATATATCCTAGAGTGTTAGTCTGTTTGTGGTTGTTGTAGTGACCCAGTCCTCTTTATGTGTTAGAATTAAAGTGTATTTGTATTGATTTGACTTACACTGCATTATATCTTCATTACCCTAGACACTTAGACGTAGTCACATAACTAATAAGTAAAAAATATAGCGCCAAGTGAGATCATAGGGTGGTAGCAGATAGGTTCCCTGAAAATACTTAACCTTCTCTTACTAAACTCAGGGGCCTACACAGCTGACCTCACTTGGTAGACAACTAATATTTAATAATAACATCTATAACACCAAATCCACCACAGTTTGAACCATGAAAACCTGGTCGCCAGTACAACGCCGTAGCCATTACACCAGCGCGGCTCCCATTCTGAAGTATTGTTATTATTATTACCAGTATTGTCACTGTTATTAATCTTATATGTTTTCCTTTGTTTTATGTAAATATCGTTTAAGTATTGTTTGGGCTTCCCCTGGGGCATCTATACTTAAAACTTTATCGCCTGTCATGTCTAATAGACTTAATAAGTATAGCCAGCAGGTGGGCTTGAACATCAACCTAAAGAAGACAGAGGTCATGACGCTCAATGTGAGCAACCCTGAGCCCATATCAGTAAGGAATCAGCAACTGGAACAGACAGATGCCTTCACATACCTAGGATGCATAGTAACACCAGACGGCGGAGCAAGCAAAGACATCAACAACAGAATGAACAAAGCAAGAACAGCTTTTTTTAGTCTAAACAACATCTGGAAGTCCTCTCAGTACAGCACAAGCACAAAATTAGGATTATATCAGAGCTGCCAACCAAGATCTGCTTACTTGGAGCAAGCAAGAGGACATGCACACCATCATAGCTGGCAGACGCTGGAGCTGGGTTGGCCATGTCCTCAGAAGAGACCCCGATGCCATCACAAGAACAGCTATGCTATGGACCCCTGAAGGAAAACGAAAGAGAGGCCGACCAAAAACAACTTGGCGGAGGACTGTGGAGGCTGAGATGCAAAGAATGAACCAGAGTTGGGGCACTGTACGAAGGATGGCCACCGACCGAGCAAAGTGGAATCAATTTGTTGTTGCCCTACAAGACGCCACCAGGCGTAATGGCCACTGACTGCTTTGACGGTCGGCGGCTAAGGATCAAAGAAGAAGAAGAAGACCTGTCTTGTCTATATTGTGATTTCTAAAGTATGTTTTTAATTCTAGCCTTCAACAAATTCACGCCAAGCCTTCTTATCCTGTAAATTAATATGAAACAAACATAAAGGTATGTTATCAGGCACTCGTAGGAAATAAAGAAGTAGAACACTAGACAACAGAAAAACAACAGACATGAGTGGCTTACCCAGGATTTGAACCCTGGACCTTCCGTGCGACAACGTTTAAGTTTTCTTATCCTGTGCCGTCTGCTGAAGGTCCTTCTTTGCCTACTTTATCATTTCTGTAACCAGTTCTCTTCTTCGTGTGTTCTGCGGTCTCCAACATTTCTACTCTGGGGATTCAAGAACAAGGACTGCATTGTAATGTGTCAATAGGATTTATCATTAAATTAGCAATAACCCGTCAAACTTGGCGGGTTTTTAATTATAGTGTGCTGTTTCCGTTCCCAGATGAGCAGATAGAAGTACATTCTTAGAGTGTTTTTGGTTTCTTTCCATTATACAGTGTAATCAAACTGTTCATGAACACCGTCATTTGAACGCTTTTCTTTGTTCATTGTAACTATTTTCGGGAGAGTATATATAATGGAAACAATACAATTTTTCAACACGGTTGCATTCCTCAGCTGTGACCAACGTACACACGGCGAGAATTATGTTATTTTAGATTCAATTTAAAAGTTCTTTGATGACAACATTTCGTGTGAAAGTGCGTGGATTGTTTTCAAAGAGTGTTCACTGATAATAAGTGGTTTTAACAAAAACTTTCTAGTTTTCATGATTTGTACATCGGGTTAGGGCTCATGCACACCAATTTTTACGCACTTTTTCTTTGTCGAGCGCTACTAATTTCATGAAAGAATAAACAAAATAAAATTAAAGTATTTGTTTTATATAACACCCACGCCGCGCAAGTTGCACACCTACGATGCTTAGCTTTATGTTTTGTGTGTTAATTAATAATAAAGTTTCCAGATGGACAGCAACAATTTTTAGACGCCTCCGCCCCCTCCAAACTGACGGGACATGTTGTTGTGCCCCTGGTGTGCATTTATAGAACGTGTGAAAGACTTGTGTCGGTCTGATAGTGATATTCTTCTTCTTCATCCTCGTTCGTCTTCAGACTTCCACTTTCTAATAAAGGCAGTAGTCAACTCAAGGGTGTATTTAATGAGTTCTGATTGACGCGACCCAACTCTAGAGATAAGGCTACAGCTTGTAAACCAGCTCAGCGGTAGGCCAATCTTGGAGCTGTGAGAATATACTTTAGAAACCTTGAAGATCTACTGTGATAAAATTATGTCTGCAGAATTAGGTTGAAGAGCAGTTTCCATTTTAAAATGAATTGTCTTAAATGGTTCTCATCATTACCGTTCTTGGCAAAATTGATGATTGCCTCAGACTGGTCCAGCTGTTAGAGCGCTTTTCTGCCGTGACAAATTTACCGGGTTCCAGGATTGAAACCTGGCAGCGTCACGTTCCATTCTACCCAGCCGTAAATGGGTACCTGACTCTGCTTTTGAGTTAGAGAAGCCAAGAGACGGCGACGGGGACAACTGGTAACCCCACCTTTTAAAAAAAAAAGCTGGCCCTAGTATGGTGAAGTCTCTAACACTTCATTCCCCTACGGCAGTCTCTGCTATGGGACTACCTTGACCTTTCATAATAAACATACATGCCACAAAATTATCGTTGACTTCAATAAAACAAATTATTTATATTCCCATTCAAAATGAAAAAGACAGGCAAACCGTTCATATATCAGTGCAACTTAAAATGTATACACCCGGCATAGTTTTAAAGCACGTCACAAAACAAAATAATATCGATCGATCGCGAAAAGAACACGAAACAAAAGACAGGAAGAGTAAAAATGTGCGCGACATGCGCTCGAGGCAAAGCCATCCTCAGCCAGAAACGTTACAACCTTTACTACAATTCTGGCTCCATGCTCCCACCGCCGCTAGGACCGACACGGAGACATGAGGAGGATTATTAACTTAATTCAAATAAAAGACCGCGGTTCTATTTCACACAGTTCACAAATAAAATAAATTATAAACAGCTGGCTTGTGGGTTTTCACTGGCAGCGCAGAAAATTACCTTTAATCCTGAAAATACTGCGCTGTTAAATATTGTTGGAAGAGAATGCTAGTACATTTCCCTGTTTAAAAAATTGTGTTTATATTTATTGTTTCTTCCGCCACCAACCAACCGCCGTCAGATCTATCGGTATTTCTCGAATGCCCGATTGCCGGCCTCCTGCCCAAGACAGTGTTACAAACGACGACAGAGATGTTACACACGTTCATTAATGGGTTAAAAACACAAAGATAAAGGTAATCCCATTGAGGATACAGCCGTGGGGGGTGAACTGTTAGAGATCACTATACTAGGGCCAGCTTTGAGAGGTAGGTTGACCGACCAGTTCCCGTCCTCGCTTGCATTTTCCTTCCCTAAATCACGAGCAGAGTCCCGTACCCATTTACAGCTGGGTAGATTGGAGCGACACGCCACCACGTTTGGAACCCAGTACGTTCGCCGCGAGAGATCAGCGGTCTAACCACGCTGTCAATCGGAAGCGCCTTAAATGAGTGCTTGCGCAAAATAGTAAGAAGTATAGTAACGTGACAAGATCACCCATGCCACCCTGAATTTTGAAGAAAAAAAAACCTAGTTGGTACCTTACAAAAACACCTAGATAGATCTAGATTTTCAATT
>JAMPIV010008125.1:0-102942 GCA_024509875.1 Oreohelix idahoensis | reverse complement strand
ACCTTTGCCAGGAAGCATGTTCCAATCTTCAAAATTTTGTTTTAGCCGGCTACCTTAAGAAGCATGTACTAATCATAAACGTTGGTATAGCGGCTCATAACCTTACAAGGAAGCACTGTACCAATCATCAAAGGTTGTTATAGCGGCTAACCTTACAGGAAGACATGTACCAATCATCGAAGGTTGTATAGCGTGCTAACCAGTATATGGAAGCATGTACCTCAATCACTCATAAACGGTTTGTATAGCGGCCTAACTTTACAGGAAGCATGGTACCCATCACAAAGGTTGTTATACCGAGCCTTAACCTTACAGGAAGCATGTACCAATCATCAAAGGTTGTTATAGTGCTAACCTTTACAGGAAGCATGTACCAATCCATCCAATAGGTTGTTTTAAGCTAGCGGCTAACCTTACAGGAAGCATGTACCAATCACAAAGATTGTTTTAGCTGGCTTACCTTACAGGAAGCATGTACCAATCCATCAAAGGTTGTTATAGCGGCTACTAAGCATACTTTATGATAGAAGAACCACACTTGCCAAGAGTTTCAGGTAGAGAATACATAGACCACTATACCGATCCACTTTGTTTAAAAAATCATGACAACAAGGTTGAATAATAACTTTGGTATAACCTTCACTGGAGAGACTTTACAGCATAAAGGTGTGTTACTAGTATAATGCTTCTAAAAGGTTTGCCCAACAATACTTAAAAGAGATATGCGGCCTAACCTAACGTATAACGAATATACGTTTTAGTAACATGACTTGAAACAAATATAAACAAAATAATTAAAAAGGTTGTTTATAACAACGTATCTAACTACTTACAGGAAGCATGGTACCAAATAATTTCAAAGGTTTGTTTTATAGCGGCCTAACCTTACAGGAAAGGATGCAGTGTACCAATTCATCAAAAGGGGTTCTTATAGCGGCTAACCTTACAGGAAAGCCATGTACCAATGGACAAAGGTTCTTTATAATGCGGCTAACCTTACAAGTACGGAGGCATGTACCAATCAATCAAAACGGTTTTTGTAGAATACAGGCTAACGCTTACATCCAAGGTCATTTACCTATTTTAAAGGTTGTTATAGACCTAACCTGGTACGAGAACAGGAATACATTGCAGTGTTAAGTCCTTAAAGCCTCCACCAGCATCACCGTTTATGATAAGAAGACAACCACACTGCCAAGATTTCAGGAAGTTATTGTAGCCGGCTAACCTTATACCACCTTGGAAAGCATTTGTAACCAATCATCAAAGGTTGTTTTAGTTGCTAACTTACTAAGGTTAAATGTACCAATATCAGACTTGTGGCATTGTTAGCGGCTAACCTTACATGTATAGATGTACCAATTCATCAAAGGTTATGCTTTTATATAGCGGCTAACTCTAAGAAGGCTATATACATAATCATCAATATGTTAGCTTGTAACTATACATAATTATGTAACAATCAAATAAAGGTTCTTGTACCATTAACCTTACAGTTAAGTGCATGTACCAATCATCAAACGTACTCATAGGAGGCACTGGCTAACCTTACAGCAAGCATGTACCAATCAATCAAAAGGTTTCTTGAAGCGGCCTAACCTTACAGAAGCATGTAACCAAGTCATCAAAGGTATCTTTGTAGAGGCTAACCTCTTAACAGGAAGCAATGTACCAATACTCAAAGTTCTTGTAGCGGCTAACCTGTACAAGGAAGCATGTACCAATCAATCAAAAGGTTTCCTTTAGCGACGCTAACCTTACAGGAAGCATGTACCAATCATCAAAGGTTCTTGTAGCGGCCTAACCTTACAGGAAGCATGTACCAAATATCAAAGGTTCTTGTAGCGGCCCTACCCTTAATCACTGAAGAAGCAAAGTACCAATCAAAACAAAGGTTCCCTTGTAGCGGCTAACCTTACAGGAAGCATGTACCAATCATCAAAGGTTCTTGTAGCGTCTAAATTTACAGGAAGCATGTACCAATCATCAAAGGTTCTTGTAGCGGCTAACCTTACAGGAAGCATGTACCAATCATCAAAGGTTCTTGTAGCGGCTAACCTTACAGGAAGCATGTACCAATCATCAAAGGTTCTTGTAGCGGCTAACCTTACAGGCATCATGTACCAATCATCAAAGAGATGTACTTGTAGCGGCAATCATTAACAAAGCATGTACCAATCATCAAAGGTTCTTGTAGCGGCTAACCTTACAGGAAGCATGTACCAATCATCAAAGGTTCTTGTAACCTTACAGGAAGCATGTACCTATCATCAAATGTTCTTGTGTAGAGGCGGCTAACCTTACAGGAAGCATTGTACCAATCAAAAGGTTCTTGTAGCGGCTAACCTTACTTTAGAAGCATGTACCAATCATCAAAGGTTTTTGTAGCGGCTAAATGACAGGAAGCATGTACCAATCATCAAAGTATTCTTGTAGCGGCTAACCTTACAGGAATAATGTACCAAAATCACAAAGGTTCTTGTAGCGGCTAACCTTTTACATAGATGAACATGTGCCAATCATTAAAAGGTATTAAAACAAAGGAAAACCTATAAGGTTAGTAAAAAAAAACAAAAAGAATTAAAGATACCAATCAAAAGGTTCTGTCACAACGTCTCCGCCTTACAGGAAGCATACCAATGATTTAAAGAAAATACTAAACCTAGAAGAAAAATAGAATTTCAACACTTGTAAACTAAAAGAAATTTACATAAAACAATCAAAAAGAATGGTTAGTACAAGCTTAAATAAAACCTAAAATAAAAATACCTGAAAACTCATTATGAACAACAAAGGTTTGAAATAAAAAAAAACTTACAAAAAGAACAAATATAATACAAAGTAAAGGTTTTAAGTGCTAGAATAAAGGAACCAATACAAAAATCAAGAAACCCCAATACAAAGAAAACATAAAAGGGTAACAAATTACAAATAAAATTGAAACCAATCTGCAAAAGAAAAAAAAGACAAAAGGCTAACCCATTACAAAACAAAACCAATCAAAAGGTTCTTGTAGCGGCTAAATACCTTACAAAGCATGTACCAATCATCAAAGGTTTGTAGCGGTTAACCTTACAAGAGAAGCATGTACCAATCATCAAAGGTTCTTGTAGCTGCAACCTGCCCAGACAATAAGGTATTTACCATCACCTCAAAAAAATAAAATAACGCTAACCCTTACAGGAAGCATGTACCAATCATCAAAGGTTGTCATAGCGGCTAACCTTACAAAGGTTCATGTACCAATCATCAAAGGTTCTTGTAGCGGCTAACCTTACAGGAAGCATGTACCAATCATCAAAGGTTCTTGTAGCGGCTAACCTTACAGGAAGCATGTACCAATCATCAAAGGTTCTTGTAGCGGCTAACCTTACAGGAAGCATGTACCAATCATCAAAGGTTCTTGTAGCGGCTAACCTTACAGAAGCATGTACCAATCATCAAAGGTTCTTGTAGCGGCTAACCTTACAGGAAGCATGTACCAATCATCAAAGGTTCTTGTAGCGGCTAACCTTACAGGAAGCATGTACCAATCATCAAAGGTTCTTGTAGCGGCTAACCTTACAGGAAGCATGTACCAATCATCAAAGGTTCTTGTAGCGGCTAACCTTACAGGAAGCATGTACCAATCATCAAAGGTTCTTGTAGCGGCTAACCTTACAGGAAGCATGTACCAATCATCAAAGGTTCTTGTAGCGGCTAACCTTACAGGAAGCATGTACCAATCATCAAAGGTTCTTGTAGCGGCTAACCTTACAGGAAGCATGTACCAATCATCAAAGGTTCTTGTAGCGGCTAACCTTACAGGAAGCATGTACCAATCATCAAAGGTTCTTGTAGCGGCTAACCTTACAGGAAGCATGTACCAATCATCAAAGGTTCTTGTAGCGGCTAACCTTACAGGAAGCATGTACCAATCATCAAAGGTTCTTGTAGCGGCTAACCTTACAGGAAGCATGTACCAATCATCAAAGGTTCTTGTAGCGGCTAACCTTACAGGAAGCATGTACCAATCATCAAAGGTTCTTGTAGCGGCTAACCTTACAGGAAGCATGTACCAATCATCAAAGGTTCTTGTAGCGGCTAACCTTACAGGAAGCATGTACCAATCATCAAAGGTTCTTGTAGCGGCTAACCTTACAGGAAGCATGTACCAATCATCAAAGGTTCTTGTAGCGGCTAACCTTACAGGAAGCATGTACCAATCATCAAAGGTTCTTGTAGCGGCTAACCTTACAGGAAGCATGTACCAATCATCAAAGGTTCTTGTAGCGGCTATCCTTACAGGAAGCATTACCAATCATCAAAGTTTCTTGTAGCGGTCTAACCTTACAAGAAAGCATGTACCAATCAAAAAAGGTTCTTGGCGTCTAACCTACAGTGCAGCATACCAATCATAGAAAACCACACTAGCGGCTAAGTTTACAGGAAGAAATGACATAATCATCTACCTGATCCAACTGTAAGGAAATGTACCAACATCAAAGGTTGAATTAATAACGGCTACAGAAATCACAATAAGCTTGACAGGTTTCAACGGTTTTAAGTATAGATGCCCCTAGAGATGCCCAATCAATACCAATCAAAAGGTTATACATAAAACAAAGGAAAACATATAAGGTTATAACAAAACAAACATCAAAAAATCTTGTACAACTTAAACTAACAGGAAGCAAATACCAACAAATCAACAAAGTTCTCTAGCGGCTAACCTTACAATACAAGGTATGTACCAATCATCAAAGGTTCTTGTAAAAAACAAACCTTAAGGAAATATGTACTAAATAACCTTACAAAGAAAACCAAGTGTAAATCATCAATAGTTCTTGTAGAAACTAATACAAGAGAAAATAAAATGGACAAATACTAATATAAATTGAAATCAGCAACTGCTAAAGACAATAGCTATTTACCAATCACAAAATTTAAAAAAAAAATGATACTTACAGGAATTATAACCAAATCATCAAAGGTTCTTGAAGGGTAACCTTAGATGGAACGCATGACCAATAATGGTCAAAGCTGTTCTTGTAGTGCCCGCCCTCCACCTTACAAAAGAAGCATGTACCAATCATCAAAGGTTCTTGTAGCAGCTAACCTTACAGGAAGCATGTACCAATCATCAAAGGTTCTTGTAGCGGCTAACCTTACAGGAAGCATGTACCAATCATCAAAGGTTCTTGTAGCGGCTAACCTTACAGGAAGCATGTACCAATCATCAAAGGTTCTTGTAGCGGCTAACCTTACAGGAAGCATGTACCAATCATCAAAGGTTCTTGTAGCGGCTAACCTTACAGGAAGCATGTACCAATCATCAAAGGTTCTTGTAGCGGCTAACCTTACAGGAAGCATGTACCAATCATCAAAGGTTCTTGTAGCGGCTAACCTTACAGGAAGCATGTACCAATCATCAAAGGTTCTTGTAGCGGCTAACCTTACAGGAAGCATGTACCAATCATCAAAGGTTCTTGTAGCGGCTAACCTTACAGGAAGCATGTACCAATCATTAAAGGTTCTTGTAGCGGCTAACCTTACAGGAAGCATGTACCAATCATTAAAGGTTCTTGTAGCGGCTAACCTTACAGGAAGCATGTACCAATCATCAAAGGTTCTTGTAGCGGCTAACCTTACAGGAAGCATGTACCAATCATCAAAGGTTCTTGTAGCGGCTAACCTTACAGGAAGCATGTACCAATCATCAAAGGTTCTTGTAGCGGCTAACCTTACAGGAAGCATGTACCAATCATCAAATTTCTTGTAGCGGCTAACCTTACAGGAAGCATGTACCAATCATCAAAGGTTCTTGTAGCGGCTAACCTTACAGGAAGCATGTACCAATCATCAAAGGTTCTTGTAGCGGCTAACCTTACAGGAAGCATGTACCAATCATCAAAGGTTCTTGTAGCGGCTAACCTTACAGGAAGCATCGGCTAACCTTACAGGAAGCATGTACCAATCATCAAAGGTTCTTGTAGCGGCTAACCTTACAGGAAGCATGTACCAATCATCAAAGGTTCTTGTAGCGGCTAACCTTACAGGAAGCATGTACCAATCATCAAATGTTCTTGTAGCGGCTAACCTTACAGGAAGCATGTACCAATCATCAAAGGTTCTTGTAGCGGCTAACCTTACAGGAAGCATGTACCAATCATCAAATGTTCTTGTAGTGGCTAACCTTACAGGAAGCCTGTACCAATCATCAAAGGGTCTTGTAGCGGCTAACCTTACAGGAAGCATGTACCAATCATCAAAGTTTCTTGTAGCGGCTAACCTTACAGGAAGCATGTACCAATCATCAAAGGTTCCCTTAGCGGCTAACCTTACAGGAAGCATGTACCAATCATCAAATGTTCTTGTAGCGGCTAACCTTACAGGAAGCATGTACCAATTATCAAATATTCTTGTAGCGGCTAACCTTACAGGAAGCATGTACCAATCATCAAAGTTTCTTGTAGCAACTAACATTACATGAAGCATGTTATAATCATTAAAGGTTCTTGTAGCGGCTAACCTTAATCAAGTCAGAGAAGAATTAAAGATACCATCAAACAAAAAATGGTAAAAAAGTCTCCGCCTCGGTGCAGCATACTTTATGATAGAAGAACCACACTGCCAAAAAAGGAAAATGACATAGACCACTACCTGAAAACAAAGGCTTGAACATAACTTACTATAGTAAATCACAACATAGACTTGACAGGTATAAAGGTTTTAAGTAAAGAAGCAAAGAAAAACCTCCATAAAATAAAAGATAAACACATAAGCGTAACAAAAGGAAAAATATTTAAACAAAACAAAATAAAAAGGTTCTTGTAACTACTCCTTAGGACAAGGAAAGACAAATTCAAGGTTAAATTGTAAAAAAAAAAAAACAACTCAAAAAGAACAAATACTAATACAAAGTAAAACCAAGTGTAAAGGCAAAGTTATCAAGAAACAATACAAGAGAAAATAAAATGGACAAATACTAATAAAATTGAAATCAGCAACTGCTAAACAAAAGGTTTTTTGTACAAAACCTTAAAAAAAAAATGTACCAAATCATCAAATTATTGTAGCGGCTAACCTTACAGGTTTTGAAGCAGGTAGACCAAGATGGAACGAGAAGTAGCGGCTAATACAGGAAGCATGTACCAATCCCAAATTCTTGTAGCGGCTAACCTTACAAGAACATGTACAACCAATCATCAAAGGTTCTTGTAGCGGCTAACCTTACAGGAAGCATGTACCAATCATCAAAGGTTCTTGTAGCGGCTAACCTTACAGGAAGCATGTACCAATCATCAAAGGTTCTTGTAGCGGCTAACCTTACAGGAAGCATGTACCAATCATCAAATGTTCTTGTAGCGGCTAACCTTACAGGAAGCATGTACCAATCATCAAAGGTTCTTGTAGCGGCTAACCTTACAGGAAGCATGTACCAATCATCAAAGGTTCTTGTAGCGGCTAACCTTACAGGAAACATGTACCAATCATCAAAGGTTCTTGTAGCGGCTAACCTTACAGGAAGCATGTACCAATCATCAAAGGTTCTTGTAGCGGCTAACCTTACAGGAAGCATGTACCAATCATCAAATGTTCTTGTAGCGGCTAACCTTACAGGAAGCATGTACCAATCATCAAAGGTTCTTGTAGCGGCTAACCTTACAGGAAGCATGTACCAATCATCAAAGGTTCTTGTAGCGGCTAACCTTACAGGAAGCATGTACCAATCATCAAAGATTCTTGTAGCGGCTAACCTTACAGGAAGCATGTACCAATCATCAAAGGTTCTTGTAGCGGCTAACCTTACAGGAAGCATGTACCAATCATCAAAGGTTCTTGTAGCGGCTAACCTTACAGGAAGCATGTACCAATCATCAAAGGTTCTTGTAGCGGCTAACCTTACAGTAAGCATGTACCAATCATCAAAGGTTCTTGTAGCGGCTAACCTTACAGGAAGCATGTACCAATCATCAAAGGTTCTTGTAGCGGCTAACCTTACAGGAAGCATGTACCAATCATCAAAGGTTCTTGTAGCGGCTAACCTTACAGGAAGCATGTACCAATCATCAAAGGTTTTTGTAGCGGCTAACCTTACAGGAAGCATGTACCAATCATCAAAGGTTCTTGTAGCGGCTAACCTTACAGGAAGCATGTACCAATCATCAAAGGTTCTTGTAGCGGCTAACCTTACAGGAAGCATGTACCAATCATCAAAGGTTCTTGTAGCGGCTAACCTTACAGGAAGCATGTACCAATCATCAAATGTTCTTGTAGCGGCTAACCTTACAGGAAGCATGTACCAATCATCAAAGGTTCTTGTAGCGGCTAACCTTACAGGAAGCATGTACCAATCATCAAAGGTTCTTGTAGCGGCTAACCTTACAGGAAGCATGTACCAATCATCAAAGGTTCTTGTAGCGGCTAACCTTACAGGAAGCATGTACCAATCATCAAAGGTTCTTGTAGCGGCTAACCTTACAGGAAGCATGTACCAATCATCAAAGGTTCTTGTAGCGGCTAACCTTACAGGAAGCATGTACCAATCATCAAAGGTTCTTGTAGCGGCTAACCTTACAGGAAGCATGTACCAAACATCAAAGGTTCTTGTAGCGGCTATCCTTACAGGAAGCATGTACCAATCATCAAAGGTTCTTAGACCTAACCTTACAGGAAGCATGTACCAATCATCAAAGGTTCTTAATAACGGCTAACCTTACAGGAAGCATGTACAATCATCAAAGGTTTTTGTAAGTATAGGCTAACCTTACAGAAGCATGTACCAATCATCAAAGGTTTGCGCTAACCTTACAGGAATTATGTACCAAGTCATACATTAAAAGCAAAGTAAAATCATAAAGGTTCTTGTAACGGCTAACCTTACAGGAAAATGTACCAATCACAAAATTCGGTTGTAGCGGCTAACCTTACAGGAAGCTTAAAAGATACCATAGGACAAAAAGACTTGTACAAGGTATTAAAGGAAAAAAAACACAATCAAAAAGAACAAATACTAATACAAAGTAAAACCAAGTGTACAGGACAATAGTACCAATCAAACAATACAAGAGAGGCAATAAAGGGAATAAATACCAATATCAAATTGTTCTTGTACTGCTAAAGACAAAAAGGTATTTAAATCAATACAAAATTTTAAAAAAAAATGACACTAAATTACCCCAAATGTACCAATCATAAATTTTCAGGTTGTACAGGGTAACCTTACATGGGAAGAAGACCAATCATAAAGGTTCTTTAAGTGCGGCTAACCTGACCTCATTAAAACAACAACCAATCATCAAAGGTTCTTGTAGCGGCTAACCTTACAGGAAGCATGTACCAATCATCAAAGGTTCTTGTAGCGGCTAACCTTAAAAGAAGCATGTACCAATCATCAAAGGTTCTTGTAGCGGCTAACCTTACAGGAAGCATGTACCAATCATCAAAGGTTCTTGTAGCGGCTAACCTTACAGGAAGCATGTACCAATCATCAAAGGTTCTTGTAGCGGCTAACCTTACAGGAAGCATGTACCAATCATCAAAGGTTCTTGTAGCGGCTAACCTTACAGGAAGCATGTACCAATCATCAAAGGTTCTTGTAGCGGCTAACCTTACAGGAATCATGTACCAATCATCAAAGGTTCTTGTAGCGGCTAACCTTACAGGAAGCATGTACCAATCATCAAAGGTTCTTGTAGCGGCTAACCTTACAGGAATCATGTTCCAATCATCAAAGGTTTTTGTAGCGGCTAACCTTCCAGGAAGCATGTACCAATCATCAAATGTTCTTATAGCGGCTAACCTTACAGGAATCATGTTCCAATCATGATAAAAGTTCTTGTAGCGGCTAACCTTACAGAAAGCATGTACCAATCATCAAAGGTTCTTGTAGCGGCTAACCTTACAGGAAGCATGTACCAATCATCAAAGGTTCTTGTAGCGGCTAACCTTACAGGAAGCATGTACCAATCATCAAAGGTTCTTGTAGCGGCTAACCTTACAGGAAGCATGTACCAATCATCAAAAGTTCTTGTAGCGGCTAACCTTACAGGAAGCATGTACCAATCATCAAAGGTTCTTGTAGCGGCTAACCTTACGGGAAGCATGTACCAGTCATCAGAGGTTGTTGTAGCGGCTAACCTTACAGGAAGCATGTACCGGTCATCAAAGGTGCTTGTGGCGGCTAACCTTACAGGAAGCATGTACCAATCATCAAAAAAAAAAACCAAGCGGCTAACCTTACAGGAACATGTTACAATCATCAAAGGTTCTTGTAGCGGCTAACCTTACAGTAAGCATGTACCAATCATCCAAAGGTTCTTGTAGCGGCTAACCTTACAGGAAAATGACACTAAATACCCCAATCATAACCAAATTTCAGGTTGTAGCGGCTAACCTTACAGGAAGCATGTACCAATCAATAATGGTCTTGTAGCGGCTAACCTTACAGGAATCATGTACAAATCATCAAAGTTTCTTGTAGCGGCTGACGTTACAGGAATCATGTACCAATCACCAAAGGTTTTTTTTAGCGGCTAACCTTACAGGAAGCATGTACCAATCATCAAAGGTTCTTGTAGCGGCTAACCTTACAGGAAGCATGTACCAATCATCAAAGGTTCTTGTAGCGGCTAACCTTACAGGAAGCATGTACCAATCATCAAATGTTCTTGTAGCGGCTAACCTTACAGGAAGCATGTACCAATCATTAAAGGTTCTTGTAGCGGCTAACCTTACAGGAAGCATGTACCAATCATCAAAGGTTCTTGTAGCGGCTAACCTTACAGGAAGCATGTACCAATCATCAAATGTTCTTGAAGCGGCTAACCTTACAGGAAGCATGTACCAATCATCAAAGGTTCTTGTAGTAGCGGCTAACCTTACAGGAAGCATGTACCAATCCTCAAACTTCCTTGTAGCGGCTAACCTTACAGGAAGCATGTACCAATCATCAAAGGTTCTTGTAGCGGCTAACCTTACAGGAAGCATGTACCAATCATCAAAGGTTCTTGTAGCGGCTAACCTTACAGGAAGCATGTACCAATCATCAAAGGTTCTTGTAGCGGCTAACCTTACAGGAAGCATGTACCAATCATCAAAGGTTCTTGTAGCGGCTAACCTTACAGGAAGCATGTACCAATCATCAAAGGTTCTTGTAGCGGCTAACCTTACAGGAAGCATGTACCAATCATCAAATGTTCTTGTAGCGGCTAACCTTACAGGAAGCATGTACCAATTATCAAATATTCTTGTAGCGGCTAACCTTACAGGAAGCATGTACCAATCATCAAAGTTTCTTGTAGCAACTAACATTACATGAAGCATGTTATAATCATTAAAGGTTCTTGTAGCGGCTAACCTTAATCAAGTCAGAGAAGAATTAAAGATACCATCAAACAAAAAATGGTGGCGTCTCCGCCTCGGTGCAGCATACTTTATGATAGAAGAACCACACTGCCAAAAGTGTCAGGAGGAGAATGACATAGACCACTACCTGAACAACAAAGGCTTGAATTAATAACTTACTATAGAAATCACAACATAGACTTGACAGGTGATAAGGTTTTAAGTATAGATGCCCCTAGAGATGCCCAATCAATACTTAAAAGATATATACATAAAACAAAGGAAAACATATAAGGTTAGTAACAAAACACAAAAAATATAAACACAAAATAAAAAGAAAAAAAAAACAACTTACTAACTACTCATAGGACAAGGAAAGACAACAAGGTATTAAATAAAAAAAAAACAACTCAAAAAGAACAAATACTAATACAAAGTAAAACCAAGTGTAAAGGACAATAGTTATCAAGAAACAATACAAGAGAAAATAAAATGGACAAATACTAATATAAATTGAAATCAGCAACTGCTAAAGACAAAAGGTATTTAAATTGAATACAAAATTTAAAAAAAAATGACACTAAATACCCCAATTATAACCAAATTTCAGGTTGAACAGGGTAGACCGAGATGGAACGAGAAGAGGCAATAATGGTCAGCTGTTAAGTGCCCGCCCTCCACCCATCACCTCATCAAATTAACAACAACCAATCATCAAAGGTTCTTGTAGCTGCTAACCTTACAGGAAGCATGTACCAATCATCAAAGGTTCTTGTAGCGGCTAACCTTACAGGAAGCATGTACCAATCATCAAAGGTTCTTGTAGCGGCTAACCTTACAGGAAGCGTGTACCAATCATCAAAGGTTCTTGTAGCGGCTAACCTTACAGGAAGCATGTACCAATCATCAAATGTTCTTGTAGCGGCTAACCTTACAGGAATTATGTACCAATCATCAAAGGTTCTTGTAGCGGCTAACCTTACAGGAAGCGTGTACCAATCATCAAAGGTTCTTGTAGCGGCTAACCTTACAGGAAGCATGTACCAATCATCAAAGGTTCTTGTAGCGGCTAACCTTACAGGAAGCATGTACCAATCATCAAAGGTTCTTGTAGCGGCTAACCTTACAGGAAGCATGTACCAATCATCAAAGGTTCTTGTAGCGGCTAACCTTACAGGAAGCATGTACCAATCATCAAAGGTTCTTGTAGCGGCTAACCTTACAGGAAGCATGTACCAATCATCAAAGGTTCTTGTAGCGGCTAACCTTACAGTAAGCATGTACCAATCATCAAAGGTTCTTGTAGCGGCTAACCTTACAGGAAGCATGTACCAATCATCAAAGGTTCTTGTAGCGGCTAACCTTACAGGAAGCATGTACCAATCATCAAAGGTTCTTGTAGCGGCTAACCTTACAGGAAGCATGTACCAATCATCAAATGTTCTTGTAGCGGCTAACCTTACAGGAAGCATGTACCAATCATCAAAGGTTCTTGTAGCGGCTAACCTTACAGTAAGCATGTACCAATCATCAAAGGTTCTTGTAGCGGCTAACCTTACAGGAAGCATGTACCAATCATTAAAGGTTCTTGTAGCGGCTAACCTTACAGGAAGCATGTACCAATCATCAAATGTTCTTATAGCGGCTAACCTTACAGGAAGCATGTACCAATCACCAAATGTTCTTGTAGCGGCTAACCTTACAGGAAGCATGTACCAATCATCAAAGGTTCTTGTAGCGGCTAACCTTACAGGAAGCATGTACGAATCATCAAAAAGTTTAAATTGTAGCGGCTAACCTTACAGGAAGCATGTACCAATCATCAAAGGTTCTTGTAGCGGCTAACCTTACAGGAAGCATGTACCAATCATCAAAGGTTCTTGTAGCGGCTAACCTTACAGGAAGCATGTACCAATCATCAAAGTTTCTTGTAGCGGCTAACCTTACAGGAAGCATGTACCAATCATCAAAGGTTCTTGTAGCGGCCAACCTTACAGGAAGCATGTTCCAGTCATCAAAGGGTCTTGTAGCGGCTAACCTTACATGAAGCACGTACCAATCATCAAATATTCTTGTAGTGGCTAACCTTATAGGAAGCATGTACCAATCATCAAAGGTTCTTGTAGTGGCTAACCTTACAGGAAGCACGTGCCAATCATCAAAGGTTCTTGTAGAGGCTAACCTTAAAGGAAGCATGTTTCAATCATCAAAGGGTCTTGTAGCGGCTAACCTTACAGGAAGCATGTACCAATCATCAAATGTTCTTGTAGCGGCTAACCTTACAGGAAGCATGTACCAATCATCAAAGGTTCTTGTAGCGGCTAACCTTACAGGAAGCATGTACCAATCATCAAAGGTTCTTGTAGCGGCTAACCTTACAGGAAGCATGTACCAATCATCAAAGGTTCTTGTAGCGGCTAACCTTACAGGAAGCATCGACGAATCATCAAAGGTTCTTGTAGCGGCTAACCTTACAGGAAGCATGTACCAATCAGCAAAGGTGCTTGTAGCGGCGAACCTTACAGGAAGCATGTACCAATCATCAAAGGTTCTTGTAGCGGCTAACCTTAATCAGGAAGCAATACCAATCATCAAAGGTTCTTGTAGCGGCTAACCTTACAGTGCATGTACCAATCATCAAAGGTTCTTGTAGCGGCTAACCTTACAGAAAGCATGTACCAATCACTCAAAGGTTCAGGTAGCGGCTAACAAGGTATTACAATAAAAAAAGCGAAACCTGATCCACGGCTAACCTTAAGTACGAACAATCATCAAAGGTTCTTGTAGCGGCTAACCTTACAGGAAATCATGTACCAATCAATAAAATTCTTGTAGCGGCTAACCTTACAAGATCAGCATGTACCAATCAATCAAAAAGTTCTTGTAGCGGCTAAAATTTAAAGGAAAATGTACCAATCATAAACCAATCATCATTCTTTGTAGCGGCTAACCTTACAGTAAGCATGTACCAATCATCAAAGGTTCTTGTAGCGGCTAACCTTACAGGAAAGATGTACCAATCACCAAAGGTTTTTTTAGCGGCTAACCTTACAGGAA
Source organism: Oreohelix idahoensis (assembly GCA_024509875.1). Taxonomy (NCBI): domain Eukaryota; kingdom Metazoa; phylum Mollusca; class Gastropoda; order Stylommatophora; family Oreohelicidae; genus Oreohelix; species Oreohelix idahoensis. The sequence goes on along the minus strand of JAMPIV010008125.1, from coordinate 88,557 downwards.
GCATGTACCAATCATCAAAGGTTCTTGTAGCGGCTAACCTTACAGGAACCACGTACCAATCATAAATGGTTCTTGTAGCGGCTAACCTTACAGGAAACCTGTACCAATCATCAAAAGTTCTTCTAACTGGGCTCCTTAAACGAAACATGTACCAATCATCAAATGTTCTTGTAGCGGCTAACCTTACAGGAAGCATGTACCAATCATCCAAGGTTCTTGTAGCGGCTAACCTTACAGGAAGCATGTACCCATCATCAAAGGTTCTTGTAGCGGCTAACCTTACAGGAAGCATGTACCAATCATTAAAGGTTCTTGTAGCGGCTAACCTTACAGGAAGCATGTACCAATCATCAAATGTTCTTGTAGCGGCTAACCTTACAGTAAGCATGTACCAATCATCAAAGGTTCTTGTAGCGGCTAACCTTACAGGAAGCATGTACCAATTATAAAATGTTCTTGTAGCGGCTAACCTTACAGGAAGCATGTACCAATCATCAAAGGTTCTTGTAGCGGCTAACCTTACAGGAAGCATGTACCAATCATCAAAGGTTCTTGTAGCGGCTAACCTTACAGGAAGCATGTACCAATCATCAAAGGTTCTTGTAGCGGCTAACCTTACAGGAAGCATGTACCAATCATCAAAGGTTCTTGTAGCGGCTAACCTTACAGGAAGCATGTACCAATCATCAAAGGTTCTTGTAGCGGCTAACCTTACAGGAAGCATGTACCAATCATCAAAGGTTCTTGTAGCGGCTAACCTTACAGGAAGCATGTACCAATCATCAAAGGTTCTTGTAGCGGCTAACCTTACAGGAAGCATGTACCAATCATCAAAGGTTCTTGTAGCGGCTAACCTTACAGGAAGCATGTACCAATCATCAAAGGTTCTTGTAGCGGCTAACCTTACAGGAAGCATGTACCAATCATCAAAGGTTCTTGTAGCGGCTAACCTTACAGGAAGCATGTTCCAATCATTAAAGGTTCTTGTAGCGGCTAACCTTAATCAAGTCAGAGAAGAATTAAAGATACCATCAAACAAAAAATTGTGGCGTCTCCGCCTCGGTGCAGCATACTTTATGATAGAAGAACCACACTGCCAAGAGTGTCAGGAAGAGAATGACATAGACCACTACCTGATCCACTGTAAAAAGTATGAACAACAAAGGCTTGAATTAATAACTTACTATAGAAATCACAATATAGACTTGACAGGTGATAAGGTTTTAAGTATAGATGCCCCTAGAGATGCCCAATCAATACTTAAAAGATATATACATAAAACAAAGTAAAACGTATAAGGTTAGTAACAAAACAAAAAAAAAATATAAACACAAAAGAAAAAGAAAAAAAAAAACAACTTACTAACTACTCATAGGACACGGAAAGACAACAAGGTATTAAATAAAAAAAAAAAAACAACTCAAAAAGAACAAATACTAATAAAAAAAAAAAACCAAGTGTAAAGAACAAGAGTTATCAAGAAACTATACAAGAGAAAATAAAATGGACAAATACTAATATAAATTGAAATCAGCAACTGCTAAAGACAAAAGGTATTTAAATTGAATACAAAATTTAAAAAAAATGACACTAAATACCCCAATTATAACCAAATTTCTGGTTGAACAGGGTAGGCCGAGATGGAACGAGAAGAGGCAATAATGGTCAGCTGTTAAGTGCCCGCCCTCCACCCATCACCTCATCAAAACAACAACAAACAATCATCAAAGGTTCTTGTAGCGGCTAACCTTACAGAAAGCATGTACCAATCATCAAAGGTTCTTGTAGCGGCTAACCTTACAGGAAGCATGTACCAATCATCAAAGGTTCTTGTAGCTGCTAACCTTACAGGAACCGTGTACCAATCATCAAAGGTTCTTTTAGCGGCTAACCTTACAGGAAGCATGTACCAATCATCAAATGTTCTTGTAGCGGCTAACCTTAAAGGAGTTATGTACCAATCATCAAAGGCTCTTGTAGCGGCTAACCTTACAGTAAGCATGTACCAATCATCAAAGGTTCTTGTAGCGGCTAACCTTACAGGAAGCATGTACCAATCATCAAATGTTCTTGAAGCGGCTAACCTTACAGGAAGCATGTACCAATCATTAAAGGTTCTTGTAGCGGCTAACCTTACAGGAAGCATGTACCAATCATCAAATGTTCTTGTAGCGGCTAACCTTACAGTAAGCATGTACCAATCATCAAAGGTTCTTGTAGCGGCTAACCTTACAGGAAGCATGTACCAATCACCAAATGTTTTTGTAGCGGCTAACCTTACAGGAATTATGTACCAATAATCAAAGGTTCTTGTAGCGGCTAACCTTACAGTAAGCATGTACCAATCATCAAAGGTTCTTGTAGCGGCTAACCTTACAGGAAGCATGTACCAATCATCAAATGTTCTTGTAGCGGCTAACTTTACAGTAAGCATGTACCAATCATCAAAGGTTCTTATAGCGGCTAACCTTACAGGGAGCATGTACGAATCATAAAATATTCTTCTAGCGGCTAACCTTACAGGAAGCATGTACCAATCATCAAAGGTTCTTGTAGCGGCTAACTTTACAGGAAGCATGTACCAATCATGAAAGGTTCTTGTAGCGGCTAACCTTACAGGAAGCATGTACGAATCATAAAATATTCTTGTAGCGGCTAACCTTACAGGAAGCATGTACCAATCATCAAAGGTTCTTGTAGCGGCTAACCATACAGGAAACATGTACCAATCATCAAAGTTTCTTGTAGCGACTAACCTTACAGGAAGCGTGTACCATTCATCAAAGATTCTTGTGGCGGCTAACCTTACAGGAAGCATGCACCACTCATCAAAGGTTCTTGTAGCGGCTAACCTTACAGGAAGCATGTACCAATTATAAAATGTTCTTGTAGCTGCTAACCTTACAGGAAGCATGTACCAATCATCAAAGGTTCTTGTAGCGGCTAACCTTACAGGAAGCATGTACCAATCATCAAAGTTTCTTGTAGCGACTAACCTTACAGGAAGCGTGTACCAATCATCAAAGATTCTTGTGGCGGCTAACCTTACAGGAAGCATGCACCACTCATCAAAGGTTCTTGTAGCGGCTAACCTTACAGGAAGCATGTACCAATCATCAAAGGTTCTTGTAGCGGCTAACCTTACAGGAAGCATGTACCAATCATCAAAGGTTCTTGTAGCGGCTAACCTTACAGGAAGCATGTACCAATCATCAAAGGTTCTTGTAGCGGCTAACCTTACAGGAAGCATGTACCAATCATCAAAGGTTCTTCTAGCAGCTAAGCTTACAGGAAGCATGTACCAATCATCAAATGTTCTTGTAGCGGCTAGCCTTACAGGAATTATGTACCAATCATCAAAGGTTCTTGTAGCGGCTAACCTTACAGGAAGCATGTACCGATCATCAAACGTTCTTGTAGCGGCTAACCATACAGGAATCATGTACCAAACATCAAACGTTCTTGTAGCGGCTAACCTTCCAGGAAACATGTACCAATCACCATAGGTTCTTGTAGCGTCTAACCTTACATGAAGCATGTACTAATCATGAAAGGTTCTTGTAGCGGCTAACCTTACCGGAAGCATGTACTAATCATTAAAGGTTCTTGTAGCAGCTAACCTTACAGGAAGCATGTACCAATCATCAAATGATCTTGTAGCGGCTAACCTTACAGTAATCATGTACCAATCATCAAAGGTTCTTGTAGCGGCTAACTTTACAGGAAGCATGTACCCATCATAAAATGTTCTTGTAGCGGCTAACCTTACAGGACGCATGTACCAATCATCAAAGGTTCTTGTAGCGGCTAACCTTACCGGAAGCATGTACTAATCATTAAAGGTTCTTGTAGCAGCTAACCATACACGAAGCATGTACCAATCATCAAATGATCTTGTAGCGGCTAACCTTACAGTAATCGTGTTTCAATCATCAAAGGTTCTTGTAGCGGCTAACTTTACAGGAAGCATGTACCCATCATAAAACGTTCTTGTAGCGGTTAACCTTACAGGAAGCATGTACCAATCATCAAAGGTTCTTGTAGCGGCTAACCTTACAGGAAGCATGTACCAATCATGAAATGTTCTTGTAGCGGCTAACCTTACAAGAAGCATGTACCAATCACCAAATGTTCTTGGAGCGGCTAACCTTACAGGAAGCATGTACCAATCATCAAAGGTTCTTGTAGCGGCTAACCTTACAGGAAACATGTACCAATCATTAAAGGTTCTTGTAATGGCTAAACTTACAGGAAGCTGTACCAATCATCAAAGGTTCTTGTAGTGGCTAATTTTACAGGAAGCATGTAGTTCTTGGCTAACCTTCCAGGAAACATGTACCAATCACTAAAGGTTCTGGTAATGGCTACACTTCCAGGAAGCATGTACCAATCATCAAAGGTTCTTGTAGCGGCTAACCTTACAGGAAGCATGTACCAATCATCAAAGGTTCTTGTAGCGGCTAACCTTACAGGAAGCGTGTACCAATCATCAACGGTTCTTGTAGCGGCTAACCTTACAGGAAGCATGTACCAATCATCAAAGGTTCTTGTAGCGGCTAACCTTACAGGAATCATGTACCAATCATCAGAGGTTCTTGTAGCGGCTAACCTTACAGGAAGCATGTTCCAATCATCAAAGGTTCTTGTAGCGGCTAACCTTACAGGAAGCAATGACCGAAGGCTTCCTGTCACATACTTATTACTATGTCTAATGAGGGGCGCACTCGTCAGTTATGACCGAAGGCTTCCTGACACATACTTATTACTATTTCTTATGAGGGGCGCACTCGTCAGTTATGAACGAAAGCTTCCTGTCACATACTTATTACTATGTCTCATGGTTCCAAAGGTTGTTATTGCCGGGAGTTGTAGTGAGGATAAGCTCTCACTGCAGATAAAATACTTCTATGGCACGCGCCTCAAACAGCCTCTGACAACCAAGTCCAGCTCCCGGCCTTCACGTGTGGCTCAATTTGTGCCCGGCGGAACTGTTTCCACTGACGGGAGAAGGGGCAAAGGCGAGCGACTGGCGCCTTAAAACCAGCAGCTTGGGGCAGATAGGGCTCGTGATCCTTGGTTAGTAGCTTATCTAAGAGAAGGAACTCTGAATTCAAACCACCGCTGCCTTGCGGGAATATCAATTTATGGAATTGGCTTCGGGAGTAAACCCTGAGGATAAATCCGGAGTCGGAGTCCCTAAGGCAGTCTAATGTCGATTCGACATTATTCTGGCAACTCCTGCGACATGGCTGGTACCAAACTGTATCGGCTACTGCCGTTCCTTTGGATCTACCGGCTGTGTGGAGAGGGGGAACATGCTGCATGGGCAACAGCTTGATCTACATATAACTGTGCCCAAGCTCGCGCCCTGGAGAGGACACTCCAGCTTCACCCTATAGGTGTCGGCAAAACACGGGAAGTAGCAGTTACCGGTTATAAGCATTTTGCCCAATTGGCGTAGGGCATGGCGCCAGGGGCTACTTCCGACAGTGGGAGAGGTTCTAGGATCTCACTGGACAGCTACCGCCCGCTTCAAGCTGGGCAGCCCCCAGTCAATAAGGTGTTGTCCCGCCACTGTCTGCTTTCCCCATTGGGTGCATGGGGATTAGGGTCAAACCCGAACTGTGGACAGAAAATTTTGCACCAAGCAATTATCGAAAAAATAGAAAATAAGCAAACTCTCAGATTGGGATGCTGGAACGTCCGGACTATGTTGACTGGACAATCTGAAAACCTACAGGATGTAAACGATGTAAGGAAGACAGCCATAATTAATGATGAGCTTAAACGACTTCAGGTGGATATAGCTGCACTTCAGGAAACGCGCCTGGCGGGCTCTGGAACGGTGAGCGACAAGGACTACACATTTTATTGGCAAGGGAAAGATCTTAATAAAGCTAGAGAACACGGAGTGCGTTTTTTTTTTTTTTTTTGCGGTCAAAAAATCGCTAACTAAAATGGATGAACCAGGCGAGAATGGATCAGAACGCCTGTTAACGCTCCTCCTGCAAACTAGCACAGGTCCCATCACCCTTGTCAGTGTGTATGCTCCTACTCTGTACTCTGCCTCAGAAGCTAAAGATGAGTTCTACGAGAATCTAACAGCAATTATCAAAAGCATACCTAGGCAAGAACAGCTTGTTCTCCTTGGTGACTTTAACGCTAGAGTGGGTGCCGATAATGTTTCATGGCCTTCATGTCTGGGCAGGTTTGGTATTGGCAAGATGAATGAAAATGGACAACGGCTCATAGAGTTGTGCGTCCACCATGACCTCTGCGTGACCAACACCTACTTTCAGACAAAACCCCAGCATAAGGTGTCATGGAGACACCCACGATCCAAGCACTGGCACCAACTTGACCTGATTCTCGTCAGAAGGCCACTCCTCAGGTCTGTGCTCTCCACGCGCTCGTACCATAGTGCAGACTGTGATACAGATCACTCTTTGGTTTGCTGCAAAATCAGAGCACAACCAAGAAAACTCTATCGTGTCAGACATGAAGGGAAACCACACATTGATACCAGCAAGATGTCAGACCCTTTCATGATCGCTCAATTCACTGCGACCTTCGAGAAAGTGCTCAGTAGCCCTCACCATGGTGATACTATTACAGAGAACTGGGAGCATCTACGGAACACCATTCAAAGTACTGCACTTGCCACCTTTGGTAAGAAAACAGCAAAGTCAAATGACTGGTTTGATGCTTCATCAGATGTGATGGCACCTGTCATTGAAGCTAAGCGCAGTGCTATGAATGAATACAAACGTTCACCGAGTGCCAGAACCCTACAGATCCTGAGGGCTACGAGAAGCAAAGTTCAACAAACTGCTCGACGCTGTGCAAATGACTACTGGCTCCAGCTCAGTGAGAGCATCCAGATCGCAGCGCAAACAGGCAACATTAGACAAATGTATGACGGTATAAAGAAAGCACTTGGCCCCCATAAAAGTAAGACGGCACCGCTAAAAACCATCAGCGGAGAGAAGCTAACCGATAAAGGTAAGCAGATGGAGAGGTGGGTCGAGCACTACTCTGAGCTTTACGCTAGAGACAATACCGTTACGCCTGCAGCCCTTGATGGTGTCAACAGTCTGCCAACTATGGAGGAGCTGGATGCCGAACCAACATTAGAGGAACTCAGCAAGGCCATTGATAGCTTGGCCTCTGGCAAAGCACCAGGCAGTGATGGGATTCCTCCTGATTTAATCAAATGCTGTAAGAGCACGCTATTACATCCCCTGCATAGGATGCTGTGCCAGTGCTGGGAAGAGACAACTATTCCTCAAGACATGCGAGATGCCAAGATTGTAACACTGTATAAAAATAAAGGAGACAGAAGTGATTGCAATAACTACAGAGGCATCTCTCTTCTTAGTATTGTTGGTATGGTTTTTGCCAAAGTCATCTTAATGCGACTACACAAGTTAGCTGAGCGCATATATCCAGAGTCACAGTGTGGATTCCGAGCTGGCAGATCAACAACAGACATGATCTTCTCTCTCCGCCAGCTTCAGGAAAAATCAAGAGAGCAGAAACGACCATTATATATCGCCTTTATAGACCTCACAAAAGCATTCGACCTGGTTAGTAGGGATGGACTCTTTAAAATCCTCCTGAAAATAGGCTGCCCTTCTAAAATGCTGGAAATGATAAAGTCATTCCATGACGGCATGAAGGGAACAGTCCAATATGCTGGAAGCACGTCACAGCCCTTTGATATACGAAGTGGCGTTAAACAAGGCTGTGTTCTGGCTCCGACCCTCTTCGGAATCTTCTTTGCCTTACTCTTGAAACATGCATTCAGAGATGCAACTGAAGGAATATGCCTTCACACTAGGTCAGATGGCCGTCTGTTTAATCTTTCAAGGCTGAAGGCAAAAACAAAAAACAGAAGGGTCACTATAAGAGACTTGTTGTTCGCTGATGATGCTGCAGTCGTCACTCAAAGCCAACAGGAGCTTCAGAGCTTGATGAATCGCTTCACTAAAGCATGCAAGGACTTTGGCCTCACAATAAGTCTAAAGAAAACGAATGTGCTGAGTCAGGATGTGGGTGCTGCACCAGTTATCACTATCGATAACTATGAATTGGCAGTGGTGCACCACTTCACATACCTAGGGTCTACCATCAATGACAAACTCTCACTGGATACAGAAATCGACAGCCGCATTGGCAAAGCTGCAGCTACCTTTGCCCGCCTGACATCGCGTGTTTGGGGAAACTCTAAACTCACAATGAAGACCAAAGCTGCGGTATATAATGCCTGCGTCACCAGCACACTCCTATATGGCAGCGAGACCTGGACGACCTATGCTAAGCAAGAAAGAAGGCTCAATACCTTCCATTTGCGGTGTCTACGCCGCATCCTCGGCATCTCGTGGAAAGATAAAGTGACAAATGTCGAGGTGTTGTCACGTGCTGGCCTTCAAAGTATGTATACGCTTCTTAGACAGCGCAGACTTCGCTGGCTTGGCCATGTTCGCCGCATGGAAGATGGTCGCATCCCAAAAGATATCTTCTACGGACAATTAGCAGATGGCAAGAGAACAGTTGGGCGACCACAGCTGAGGTTCAAAGATATGTGCAAGAGAGATATGAGGGCACTGGACATGGATCCAGCAACATGGGAGGATGAAGCTGCCGATCGCACTAAGTGGCGATGCTATTTACGGCGCCACCTCAGATTGGGCGAAGAGAGGCTCACACAAGAAGCAGAGGTGAGGAGAAAACGTCGAAAGGAGCACCAGGAAAATAAGCAGCTGAGGGCTGTCACCTCAGGGGCGCATTGCCATAGTCAGTTATGACTGAAGGGGCTATGAGGGGCGCATTCGTCAGTTATGACCGAACGCTTCCTGTCACATACTTATTACTATGTCTCATGAGGGGCGCACTCGTCAGTTATGACCGAAGGCTTCCTGTCACATACTTATTACTATGTCTCATGAGGGACGCATTCGTCAGTTATGACCAAAGGCTTCCTGTCACATACTTATTACTGTGTCTCATAAGGGGCGCACTCGTCAGTTATGACCGAAGACTTCCTGTCACATACTTATTACTATGTCTCATGAGGGGCGCACTCGTCAGTTACGACCGAATGATTCCTGTCACATACTTATTACTGTGTCTCATGAGGGGCGCATTCGTCAGTTATGACCGAAGGCTTCCTGTCACATACTTATTACTATGTCTCATGAGGGGTGCACTCGTCAGTTGTTACCGAAGGCTTCCTGTCACATACTTATTACTATGTCTTATGAGGGGCGCACTCGTCAGTTATGACCGAAGGCTTCCTGTCACATACTTATTACTATGTCTCATGAGGGGCGCATTCGTCAGTTATGACTGAAGGCTTCCTGTCACATACTTATTACTATGTCTCATGAGGGGCGCACTCGTCAGTTATGACCGAAGGCTTCCTGTCACATACTTATTACTATGTCTCATGAGGGGCGCACTCGTCAGTTATGACCGAAGGCTTCCTGTCACATACTTATTACTATGTCTTATGAGGGACGCATTCGTCAGTTATGACCGAAGGCTTCCTGTCACATACTTATTACTCTGTCTCATGAGGGGCGCACTCGTCAGTTATGACCGAAGGCTTCCTGTCACATACTTATTACTATGTCTCATGAGGGGTGCACTCGTCAGTTGTTACCGAAGGCTTCCTGTCACATACTTATTACTATGTCTCATGAGGGGCGCACTCGTCAGTTTTGACCGAAGGCTTCCTGTCACATACTTATTACTATGTCTCATGAGTGGCGCATTCGTCAGTTATGACCGAAGGCTTCCTGTCACATACTTATTACTATGTCTCATGAGGGGCGCATTCGTCAGTTGTGACCGAAGGCTTCCTGTCACATACTTACTCTTATTCCTTATGAGGGGCGCATTCGTCAGTTATGACCGAAGGCTTCCTGTCACATACTTATTACTATGTCTCATGAGGGGCGCACTCGTCAGTTATGACCGAAGGTTTCCTGTCACATACTTATTACTATGTCTTATGAGGGACGCATTCTTCAGTTATGACCGAAGTGTTCATGTCACTTACTAATTACTATGTGTTATTCATTTAATATAACTAATGAAGTACGTAAAAGTAATATAATAAGATAATCTGCTTATATGAGACTTTGACACCATAAAAAAGGTTCTCCCCGGTTTTATAATGTTGGCCACAATCTCAATTATGTAAGTGGAGAAATCAACTTATTCATGTTAGAACAACACAACATCTGTGAAGTAATCAAGTTAATATCTGGCGGTTTAAACATCTCTTGGTATTTGGACGATCTCGTACATGTTAGAACAACACAACATCTGTGAAGTACTCAAGTTAATATCTGGCGGTTTAAACATCTCTTGGTATTTGGACGATCTCGTACATGTTAGAACAACACAACATCTGTGAAGTAATGAAGTTAATATCTGGCGGTTTAAACATCTCTTGGTATTTGGACGATCTCGTACATGTTAGAACAACACAACATCTGTGAAGTAATCAAGTTAATATCTGGCGGTTTAAACATCTCTTGGTATTTGGACGATCTCGTACATGTTAGAACAACACTTTCTCCAGACCTAAAGTTCTTTTATATTTGGACATGCGCCCTAATATAACTGACTAGGGTTGAACGGGACGTGCCTCGCCAAAACGAAGCAAAATTGTGTTTAAAAAAAATAAAACCGTAAATAAAGTACTTGTCCATTCACACAGAAACTTACTTAAGCTTGTTATAATCTGTCACTGCTATGTTTCTTCCAGTGTAATATGTATGTAGGTCCGCAGTTAAAAGATCAGTGCTCGTAGGTCCGTTTTCTGGGATGTTCTGTAATAAAGTATCTTCCAGAGATTGATAAAGAGCGTATTTTTGCGCCGAAGAATTTTTTCTGGTGATTGTATTGCTCCATAATTAACATTGAAAGGATACCGCATTCTTTAGTGTCAGCTCTTCAGATTGTGTATTAAGTTCAGTTCTTTAATCTGTTATTTAAAATGCTGCCGCTAAAAAAGCAAAATATTATAGCAAGTGCTAGATGTACTAAAGAAACTAATTTAGTATTTATTGTTATTATAAAATTTAGAAACATAATTAAGCATATGTTAAATGAAAAGGAAAAGTTTTGAAAAAATATTTTATGTTTTTATTAATTAAATTGTTTCCCTTGAAGTTAAAGAAATTATCTGCCCTAACTCAATTACAGCAAAATATACAGAAATTGTATTGCATTATCCAGTAACCCCAAATAACATGACGAGTTAGAATTACAGCGTGTTATTTCTAGTTCATGTATTGATGATATCACTATTTCTCCTGCAGTCATTTTACTCCTTTACATTCTACTTTACCTTCCTTCGATGTAGTCAAATTTATCTACACGCACTGGCTATGAAGCCAAGGAGAAACACTTAAAAAACGACACGGTGGGAAATGAAAGAAAGCCTTACTTACTTACTTAGTCGTTCTTCTTCTACCCTGGAGTGTAGAGGTTTGCCAGAGAGAACGCCATAATGTCCTATCGGCGGTCTTCCACCAGGCCTGGTTCCAAACTAATCCTCTGTCCTTGACAACACGAAACCGCGAGGTCAGCAGGTCAGGGGGGAATGCAAGGAGAGTTCTGATTGGGGCAGTGAAGAAACGGGGGTCAGGAGAGCGATGATGTTTCTGGTGGTAATGGTGGACTTGAATTGTCGAGTGCGAGAAGCCACTTATTTATCATAATATAATGCAATTTGTGATCTGGGATTTTCATCAATGTGATAAACTTCGCTGACTATATATATTGTTGTAATTTTGTGGTCACAGTTATTTTAATACATTGGACAGAGTTGGCAATATGGCTTGTGTTAGTTATTACTTGAATGTGTTCCACTCCCTCCTCGCTCTCTTGTTTAGTATTTCGAGGACTAAGACATATGTGTGTTTAATATAAAAAACTCTGTGTCAGGTGGGGAGCTCGTATTTGGGTCCTCAAGTTTGGTTATCTTTTCATGTTCTGCTTGAAAACAGAAAGTGTAAATTTGCTACTGTGTTTCCTTCTCTTGGTAATAGTTTCAAGGAAGCGCCAGGTCAGACATCTATACCCTTCAAAAGAAGTTAAGGACCAGTAGGTGAAAATGACCCCAAAATAATAAAAATTATAAAAATTATATTTCATAAACAATTAATCTAACATTGATTTTTCTCGAACGACAAACATTCAACACGTGCTGCGTGGGCCACCAACATACCGTGTGGCTAGTGTTTAGCTCAGCATGCACGCTGAAAAAATGCTGCTGAGACACCAAAATGTGGTGTTTTTAATGATGTCTGAGCATGAAAAAAATACCTGCTATTCCAAAAATGCGTGATGCATGTGGGAGACTATAGTGTTGGTCTTGAGCTGTACTCACAAACTTGTCTTTATAAGCAACACAAGTGCTGCTTAACGATTGCACAACAATATGCCTCAACGACGAAAGCTGAGTGTTGTGGATAAAGGAAGGGTCATTGCGTGGTTGCAGGAAGGTCTTACTGTCCGAAATGTCGCTCAGAGGCTTGCATGAAAATAGTGTTGATTGTCACTGATAAGCTTGTCATGTTATATTTTGATGTGCTGTGTTTTTATTGTTCATTTTCATTTCACTTTGCATCCTTAATAAAAATGGTCCTTAACTTCTTTTGAAGGGTATATTTTAGGTCACGTATTCTGTAGGCTGGTTTTTCATTCACGCAGTTGTCATTTATTTTGAATAATGAGTCACGGGTCACGGATTAGCGATACGCAGTGAAGCGTTGTATTTTTTGCAACGGGTGATTTTTAATTCACGAATTAAATTTGAACAGTGTTGCAAGAAAATGAAAAATAAATTCGGCTCTACCACATTTATGACAATACAAGCACGATTTCACAACATATAATACATCTAATAACTGATTGATAGTAAGATTAGATAAACAAATTTTCAAACAATAATGGAGAATGAACAAAATAAAATACAATTAACTTGACAACAACTACAAATTTACAAATAAACAGGGCAAAACAGCTAACAGAAATGGTGATGGTAATCTCAATAGTAGCAGTTAAAGTCACAGCTTTGTAATGCCGGCCCCACTATTTGAGAAAATCATAAACCAAACCTAAAGACCAGCCAATAATTCCCGACCGTGAGATTGGTATTGTGAATTAATGGCTCCCTCTCCAACCAACCCGCCAATATCACATCCATGTAAATAAAAATATACATATAACATATTAAAAAAAGAACCCTGTCAAATGAGATTCTTCAAGCCACACACTGTATGTAACAATAAATATACTTATCTGTATTACGAACCAATTCCTCCTGGCTTCCACCTCTGGGCTCAGGGAATGACGATTCACATACAGTGCAGCAATCAGGGTTAGACTTAGAAATCCGGCTTCTCACCGATCAACACCGTCATCTTGTAAAATATTCTGCCCATGCAGACAATGTAGCCCAAAGACTTGAAAAATTGCTGAAACACCATATGTTCAGATCCCGGCTTAAGGCCTCCAAAATTAAGGCTGTTACGTGTGGTTTTGATGTTCAATGTTAATATTATATAACAGGATGGTTCCTGTGGCCAAGATGACGTCTAGGGTAATACATCTCTAGACATCACAACCAGCCCCACACCATTCAGAATGATTTGAGTCACAATGGCCGAAATGGACGATATACACTTTATTAAAGACTGCACGCAGCTCCACAAATAGATAGTTCATGCCAACATGTAATGGCAGATAATATGAAGTGGAGGAAATACCGTCGACAGTCAGTTCATGTCAGGACCGCTGTGATGTAGCACTCAGATATGATTTATTTAAATGAACACTCAACACTGAGCAATTATACTTCTGGTCACTACCGATAACTAGATGACTAGATACATCTCACCAAAGATCTTGATGTACTAGTGATAACAGAACTCTATTTTAAACACTTTAACAATCAGGAGCTCAAACAAATAAAGAGCCCTGCTGAGCTAAACCTATAATAGGCACAATTGTTATGAATTTTACTCATAACATCGTGCATAGAATAATAGCGCTTGTCCTTAACATATTTTTCTGGGATGGATCTTTTCTCAAATAGTATGTTCCTGATTTGATGAAGAGCATTTTCCGCTCTGACGACACATTTTGCTCCACATCAATGTTAACAGGAATGGGATATTAACTTTGATAGTTTTAGACTGTATAAGTATTCACTACTTTATATATTTTATTGGCCCAAAATGTTTTTAAAAGTAAGTGAATAAAATAAGATAAAAACATATAAATATCAAAAATTTCAACGGCAGTGTAATTTCATAACGAGCGATATTTGTCTTATATTTTTTAATAAGGTACCTCGAAATACTTAAAGTATGAAAGAAACATTTTATTTAAACTGTATAATGTTTTTTTCCTTGTTTGTTTCCCGTGCAAAAAAAAAGAAAATGTTACTTCCCCTTACTAAATTCTGGCAAGGCGTAAAAACATCTGATTACATACGTGACCAGTGTTTGTCATTGTCTTCGGCTGTTTCTTCTCTCTCTGTTGTGTTTTTGGCATTTCTTTGTTCATCATCAAGTTTTTGTAGTTCTTCAGTTCAACACGGTTTGTAATTATGTCTTGCCTCTCTGCTAATGGACTCAGTGATTGCTTGCAGTATGGTTTTCTTTTGGCTTTCAACCATTTTTATAATTGGCTAGCGGTCATACCTGGCATAGCCCGGGTCCATGCCGGAATGGGTGCAAGTCGGATTTACTGCAAATCGTGTTGGGAAGGTTTAACATTTTTTGGGTTTAAATTGTACTGTTGCATTGAGGTGTGCTTCTAACGCAAACAATTTTAAGTAAAGGCTTCTTTGTAGACGACATTGGAAGCACATTCACTTGGTGACAACACGCATAAGTGTTCCAGTGTGCTAACTCGAAAAATGTCACATACAGTTGGCCATGTGAGAAGCACTCATCGCTCAAGTCGACGCCTGCCACGTGAAGCGTTTGACCTTGTGCTTTATTAATGGTCGTTGAAAAACAGACTCTTTTAGGGAATTGGAATCTCTTAAAAATGAAAGGCAGATCGGAGGGAATTATCGGGATTCTTGGTATGCAGACTTTCTCTCCGCTACCACAACCTGTCAGGACGGTGGCCTCTGCAATGTAGTTCTAGAGGTCATACCCGGCGTAGCCTGGATCCATGTCACAAGTCGTGTTTGGTGCGAATCGTTTTAGGAAGGTTTAACTATTTCTGGCTTTAATTGTATTATTGCATATCTTGCCAAGTACATGAATCACAAGTCTTTGAATTCAGTGACTTTCTTCATTCGGTTTTGTTTGATGTAAAGTATATTAACTCTCGTCATATCATGGTATCTAACAAATCAAATAAATTACGTACAATATCCACCACTCATGTTTATTGCATTAATCAGGAGATAGCGTGAACGCAGTCTCTCCTACGAACAAATTACGCAACCGAGTCACCCGCATTTGGGGTGATCGCATGGGTCAACCCAGTCGGAGTGCAATGGAAGAGCCTCCACCTGGTAGCACATTTTAAAATTTTTTTTTCTCCGTCCTCTCAATTAAAAACAAAATTGTTTAACAACTTTATTCGCATTTGTTGCAAGTGGAACTTATGGAAGGGGAAGTAATCTTTAGAATGTTTTGAACAAATTAAATTTCGAGTTGCAACGCTTGATTAAGCGGATACTTGTCTGACTTTAGGATAGAATTATCTTTTCCTATTTTTCGGGTGACAGAGTACAGATAAGCGTGTGAACGCTGTTTAATGTATTTATTCTGTACTGTTTTGAGTCATGTGTATAGCTCGCTAGTCTGCATGTGTTATCGAGAACGGTGTTCAAGACAGCCGAATCTCGTGACTGGTTTTTTGGCGGGACTAGTGTGTGATTTGGGGAGTTGTGTTTTGGGCGTGGACCGTGTAGGTCGAGTCCCAGTGTTTTTGGATAATGTATGCCTACGTAGGATTTGAGAAAATGTCGACTTATATATTTCGCTGTGTGTACAGCCTATGTGATACACTGCAATGAAGATTTGTTTAGGCCATATGAACATTATTATAGCTGCCGTGTGATGCAGGCTTTATTGAGAATTGGAGTACTGTTTAGGCCATATGAAGATTATTATAGCTGCCGGGTGAGCATGCTTTATTGTGCAATGAAGATTTGTTTAGGCCATATGAACATTATTATAGCTGCCGTGTGATGCAGGCTTTATTGAGAATTGGAGTACTGTTTAGGCCATATGAAGATTATTATAGCTGCCGGGTGAGCATGATTTATTGTGTAATGAAGATTTGTTTAGGCCATATGAAGATTATTATAGCTGCCGTGTGTTGCAGGCTTTATGGAGTAATGAAGTACTGTTTAGGCCATATGAAGATTATTATAGCTGCCGTGTGTTGCAGGCTTTATTGAGTAATGCAGTACTGTTTAGGCCATATGAAGATTATTATAGCTGCCGTGTGTTGCAGGCTTTATGGAGTAATGAAGTACTGTTTAGGCCATATGAAGATTATTATAGCTGCCGTGTGTTGCAGGCTTTATTGAGTAATGCAGTACTGTTTAGGCCATATGAAGATTATTATAGCTGCCGTGTGTTGCAGGCTTTATGGAGTAATGAAGTACTGTTTAGGCCATATGAAGATTATTATAGCTGCCGTGTGTTGCAGGCTTTATGGAGTAATGAAGTACTGTTTAGGCCATATGAAGATTATTATAGCTGCCGTGTGTTGCAGGCTTTATTGAGTAATGCAGTACTGTTTAGGCCATATGAAGATTATTATAGGCCAGGATGTGGACAGGCCGTATTATATATATTCAATGCAGTATTATATTATATGATTCGTGTTTTGCTGTCGAATGTGTGTCATTTATGTCATCGTGTCTGTGTTGTAACGGAATAAACAGTAGCGAACTGTTCCAGTCGTTTGCAACCCTTTTTGACTCCTGCATGTACTCTCACGTACGCACTGTGGTGTGCGAACATATCAACACACACCCAGGTCAACATTCCAGACACAGTGACAGGACAGCAGCACACATATATTGAATTAGCCTGTGTGGCGATGATATAGACCAAACCACTACACTCGCAACAGTGGGTGTAAACAGACTATATAACATTTAGACTTAGCGCCGGTATCAGTTGGTGGTTGTCAGTCAGTTAACAGGATCTGACATCTACGACTATTCGCGTCGATAGCCTAAGTGGCGTAGTTTTCGTATCGTTGGATATCATTTAAGATGTGCCTGTGTGGCGTATACGATTAAGAAATTGTTACCTCTACAGTGATATGTACTTGAAGCAAGAGGATAAAATGAAGCAAATTTTGTCCACCAGACCATAACATATCTAGAGGATCAGTCACTACAAGTTGAAAATAATACATATGACTTTCACGTGACAAGAGTGTAGAACACATGACTTTGTTATAATTAGCCTTATGTGGGCGTGGCTTGAATCTGG
Organism: Oreohelix idahoensis; assembly: GCA_024509875.1. NCBI lineage: Eukaryota > Metazoa > Mollusca > Gastropoda > Stylommatophora > Oreohelicidae > Oreohelix > Oreohelix idahoensis. The sequence goes on along the minus strand of JAMPIV010008125.1, from coordinate 71,056 downwards.
TGTACTTCAGAACTGTGACCTAAATATTATCTGCCTGGGTGGCGCATTTGAGAAACAACGCACGCTTTATTCGTGGTAGAAGGCAACTTTACACCAGTAGCAATTGACGTCGTATTTCATGCCTATAGACTACACCAACTTCTGCAGTGGTCAAGGAAGTTCAATTGGACTTGGACAGTATTTGTACCAGCATTTATACGGGTTGTGACGAATTCCTGCAATATTCGGGTTACCTGTGCCAGTTGTCACCATCACAAGTTCAAGATGTTATGATACACGGAGTTGCCGTGTACATTTCAGACTACAGAAGAGTCAAGAGGGGCAGTGTGTGCTGTATTATGGTTCCTGTCAACTTGTGCATTGTTAAGCACATATCATATTGACGAAATTACCTGAAGAGAAACGAATCAAGTTGCAGTGCTTTCCCGCAGTGGAGGTTTTAGCAGTCTATGTGATATCCAGTGTCGTGGCGGAAAAGAAGCGGGATCATTGACAGATAAGTGATTGTGTCTTGTGTAAATTGTGTCACTTCATATATGTCGCTAGGCCTCCCTAATTGCTCATTTTGTTATTATTGTTGTTTATGTCTAATTTGACATATGATTAAGATTTGATGCATAGGTGTTAATGGCTGTTGACATATGTCGATTTTCCTGATAATGATGTGACTTGATAAAGGTGCTATAAAAAGGAATTGGTGATACAGAATTGAGGAATAAGCTCATTTCTTGACAAATAGTTAACTTTGTGAGCTGGAAGGGTAATTGTCAAACCTTTTGCGACAGTAATTTGTCATAACTATAAGTTATTACTATATATATTTGATTAAGTAAGTGAATCACCATGGATCGTGATATGTGCCCTACAGATATAAGGCCTATGTTGGAGTCTGCATTGGTGGTAGGTAGAGATGGTAAGGGATTGAGAGGTGCACGACTTGGAGAATGGATAATGGATGATTTTTTGATTAATGTGTCAACATCCCTGGAGTTATTTGCTGAACACAACTTTAAGTTTGTTTGCAATTTGGTAATGGCCAAGGATTTGGTGAATTTGCTACGGCACCTTCGTGTGTTTTTGCAACAGTATATTGAACGTGAACACGGACATATAATGCAAAGCATGTTCAAAATAATCCACAACCATACATCTGATGAGCAGGAAAGGGAATTGAGAATTGAGAAACAAGCAAAAGTAAACAAACAAAGTGCTCTACAGCAAGGAGAGAATTTCCTAGAAGGTGTTGCTAAAGAGAACGAACTACAGGCAACTGTGTATAGGCTTAAAAGTGAGATACTTGAATCAAACTCAGAACTTTCTAGTGCACAAGCTACATTAAATTCAGCTTTAAGCAAAGTCCAAGACTTGGAAACTCAGATAGGTAATCTCACGCGGGAACTTCAAGAACAGAAAGAGATGTATGAGAAATTGAAGGTTGAGAGAAATGTCTGTGAGAAGACTTACATAGAAATGCTTCATGAGGTGATGAATGATAATGCGATGCACAGTGATCAAATTGGGGAGATGAATATTGTACCCCCCAAGAAGAGTAATGAGATTATGAAAAACAATGATGATGTCCAGACTGAAACACTTCAGATAGAGTTGACTCAGTTGAGGGCAAATAAAGAACAGTACGAGAAAGAGACTTTAGTGGAGTTGACGGCTGAGAAAGAGAAGGTCGCTAAAATTGAAAATTTGCTAGCAGAAGAAAGCGACAAAGTTTTGGCTGTTAAGGAGTTAAATAAAAGGTTAAGTAAAACGATTTCACTTAAAGATAATGAAATTGCGGAAGCAAGGGAAAGAATATTTGGCTTACTAGATATGGTTTTGAAAAACAAAAGGTGCTCTTCTGTCAATGTTGACAATGGTAGACAGAAAGTTGCGAAAAGTCAGCCCCATACACTTTTTGCTCAGAGAGATGTCATACATAGTAAATATAGATCTTATCGTGGGAAATACAACTTTCCTAGTTCTAATATTACTGATAGTTCCAGTAATAATTCTTGGCGTCAGAACAACAAAGATTCTTGTGTAACAACCAGTTCTGTTGGTCAGGAAAAGAAAGGTGATATATTTCAGGTCAAGACTCATAAGAGCAAATATTTCTCTACTACTGGAAATACTCAGAAATTAATAGCGGGTGTTGAGGCTATTACTACTTGTTCCAAAGATGAAACCCATATGCGGAACAATAGAGATACTATTGTTTCTGGCAGTTATCAAACTCAGCACAGTCAGTTTGAAACAATTGGTAAATATATTCCCATAAGGGAGAAGAAAAACAGTTCTAGAAAGAGAGATAACCCCAAGATTAAACAGTACCAAGGGAGATCAGTAAATAATAATTTTCCTTCTCCTAGATACTGTAGACAATTTAACAAATCTCAAAGTTTTGATTGTAAGAATGTTGGAAAGTATGATAGAGATAATAGCTTTTCAAATGTTGCTTTACATCACCAGAATAATGTTCCTCAACAAAAGACTAAAGTGATTATTTGTAAACAAGGCAACGGTAAATAATAAGTATTTTGATCATAGATCAAATAATAAAGCGCAATTGTGCTAATTTTGTTCAACATGAGCCCAGAGTCATTTATAATCAAGGTAAACAGAGTAAAAATAACAGTGGATGCTTGAATACTATTGCTTGCTCTACTTGTTGTTGTTGTGAATGTGAGACTTTGTTTCAGCGTAAGGCAGCGGCGACATTCAAGGTCGGTCATGTTGTCCCCAAGAATTCTATGATATCTACATGTGATAGAGAGAGCTAGTGACATCGTGAAGAGACCGGGTTTTTACACAAGCCGGTACTGGGTAATTGTAAATGTGATTTCTACGTTTTTCTCATTAAATTTCACTATTGAGTAAAATGGAAATTTTCATTTGTATTTGTTGACAGAAGCTACGTTACGATAAGAGTCAAGGCTTCTGTGACATATTGACGGTCAGAAATGTGAGTCAACTTTCCGCTCGAGTAGTCAACCGAAACCTGTCAGCGTCAAACTAAATCTGAGGGGTTGCTTTCTGAAGGTCAAGCATGTTTACAAGAGAGTGGGAGACTTCGCGTCTGATTTATTTTTTTTTTATGTGAAGATAGTAAATATTTTTGTATTCTATATTAGTACATGACATGTTGTTGTTTTGAAATAACATATAATTTTGTTGTAATGATTATTTCTATGCATCATTTGATTGCCATAATTTTTTTTATTGTTATTTATATGTCTGTATTTTGATGATGTATTAATACATTTTTATGCTATTTATATATTATTGTGTTGATAATGTGTAGTATGTAATTATTATCCTTTATACTACTCTGTTCAACTTAGAATTTTTGCAACTGTGTTGTTTAGGATAGTTTTGTACATGATGAGATTGCACAAACTCATTTATTGTGTTGATGTAGTGGTTACTTTTAGATAGTCCTGAGTGTTCGTTATTCACTTAATTTATATTTTTCTCATGTTTTGATGTCATGATTAATTAATATATAGAACATACAGAGAAGATGTGTATTATCTGGTATGTTGTGAAATGTAATTTTGAAAATAGCTTGCATGTATCATACATGATCTTGTATTTGGATTTGTTAACTTTTTGTGAAACTTCGATTTTTTCCAGAACTTGATTTTCTTGCCAGTCAGACATGTAGATTATTTTCCTAGCAGATTATTTAAAAAAAAAAAAACTTATTTTTTGTAGATATTTTTATAGAACCTTTTTTTTTATATTTCATATTAGCAGCAAAGGGTAGATTTATTTATAATGTATATCTTATTGATTTGAGTAAGAGATAAAGTTATAGCTAAATAGCATTGTACGGAGCTGAACGTAATTGTCAGCAGAAAGAACTTAAAGGATAAATTAAATTTACATGTGTTGATTTAAAGGTTTCTTCGAGATAGGATTTTTGTTTTATATTTCACTCATTTTGTTAAAATATTGATTTCATTATTAGGTTTTAGTGGTCTTGAATTACTTAAAAATTAAATACTGTTTTTATGTAACTTATCGTAAAAAAAATATATATATATATATGTTTGTACGGTACTGTTGAAAAAAATGATTTTTTTTTTTGGCATTGTAATTTTTTGTTGTGTGTGCCCAGCATTTGACTTCGTGATATCATTGATATGTAGTTTGATTAGTTCTTGTAAAAAGTTGTTTTTTATTATGATGTATTTTTATTTTAGCGCTTCATTGTGCGTTGGTAGTATTAGTTATAGCAATGCTATTACTTGTTTTTTTCGATGCCTATAATTTATTATGTTAGTTTTGTATAACTCTTATAACTTAGTTAAATTACTTATTAGGTTTTGTTTAGTTATAAATTATTTTTGGTGGTATTAGTATAGATATACTTTGATATTTTGTGTTGTGCCTTTCGATCATGTTTATATATTTATTTTTGAATAGGTTATCTGATCAAAACAGTTATTAGTATATACTGTTATTGACTTTCTTTGCGTTCGTGCCTTTGCTTTCTATCTGTCTTTGGTAACTATTCTTCATTTCATTCCTCCTTTTCTGTTGTTTTTTCGGTATGGATTTCATATCTTGTTTATACTTTCGTACCTCATCTTCGTTTTACTTGATTCTATTTGTATACTTTGTCTTCTTTCAACACTTATACCTCTATTCTTTGTATTGTTGGAGTGGTTATATGATTTGATATGATATATCTACTTATGATAGTTGTATTTATTTTACATGTAATTGTCCAACTTAATTATGAGTATATGGTATTGTTGAGTTCTTACTTTCCTTTTTTTTTTATTTTTGTTTTTTACAGATCATTCTTCTTTTGATTGATCTTGTGTTTTCTCTTTCGATTGGTTGTTTTCGGTTTGGTTTGTACTAAATATACGTATACTTGACTTAATTTTGGAAAACTGATCATATTTGTATATTTAGCTAATTTCTTTTTATACTTAGCTGGTTATGCTGTATGCTTTAATTGCTACTTTACACTTTAATGCTGATATTTGTTGTAGATATAATTTTGATTTAAAATAAGGTGTTTTTTGTAGGCATACGTTAGAGCTTAATTGTCTTCTAAATTTTTCGTTTTTGGGAGTTAATTTTTTCAAAAAAAATGATAGAATCATTTTTTTTCCCGGAGCGGGTGGTAACTGTTGCAAGTGGAACTTATGAAAGGGGAAGTAATCTTTAGAATGGTTTTTTGAACAAATTAAATTTCGAGTTGCAACCCTTGATTAAGCGGATACTTGTCTGACTTTAGGATAGAATTATCTTTTCCTATTTTTCGGGTGACAGAGTACAGATAAGCGTGTGAACGCTGTTTAATGTATTTATTCTGTACTGTTTTGAGTCATGTGAATAGCTCGCTAGTCTGCATGTGTTATCGAGAACGGTGTTCAAGACAGCCGAATCTCGTGACGGGTTTTTTGGCGGGACTAGTGTGTGATTTGGGGAGTTGTGTTTTGGGCGTGGACCGTGTAGGTCGAGTCCCAGTGTTTTTTTGGATAATGTATGCCTACGTAGGATTTGAGAAAATGTCGACTTATATATTTCGCTGTGTGTACAGCCTATGTGATAAACGCAGTGAAGATTTGTTTAGGCCATATGAACATTATTATAGCTGCCGTGTGATGCAGGCTTTATTGAGAATTGGAGTACTGTTTAGGCCATATGAAGATTATTATAGCTGCCGTGTGTTGCAGGCTTTATTGAGTAATGAAGTACTGTTTAGGCCATATGAAGATTATTATAGCTGCCGTGTGTTGCAGGCTTTATGGAGTAATGAAGTACTGTTTAGGCCATATGAAGATTATTATAGCTGCCGTGTGTTGCAGGCTTTATGGAGTAATGAAGTATTGTTTAGGCCATATGAAGATTATTATAGCTGCCGTGTGTTGCAGGCTTTATTGAGTAATGCAGTACTGTTTAGGCCATATGAAGATTATTATAGCTGCCGTGTGTTGCAGGCTTTATGGAGTAATGAAGTACTGTTTAGGCCATATGAAGATTATTATAGCTGCCGTGTGTTGCAGGCTTTATTGAGTAATGAAGTACTGTTTAGGCCATATGAAGATTATTATAGCTGCCGTGTGTTGCAGGCTTTATTGAGTAATGCAGTACTGTTTAGGCCATATGAAGATTATTATAGGCCAGGATGTGGACAGGCCGTATTATATATATATTCAATGCAGTATTATATTATATGATTCGTGTTTTGCTGTCGAATGTGTGTCATTTATGTCATCGTGTCTGTGTTGTAACGGAATAAACAGTAGCGAACTGTTCCAGTCGTTTGCAACCCTTTTTGACTCCTGCATGTACTCTCACGTACGCACTGTGGTGTGCGAACATATCAACACACACCCAGGTCAACATTCCAGACACAGTGACAGGACAGCAGCACACATATATTGAATTAGCCTGTGTGGCGATGATATAGACCAAACCACTACACTCGCAACAGTGGGTGTAAACAGACTATATAACATTTAGACTTAGCGCCGGTATCAGCATTCCGTGGACATTTACAAATTTACAAAGACATGTGCATTGAAACATTGGCAATAATATGTAACAAATACACGTTTAAAACCACTCCTTTACATACACATTTATACTTGCACCTATTTGTTATACTTTTTCAATTTCTCTTGATGAAATGGCATACATTAAATTCCTATCGAATAATGTTAAAGACATTAGGATTATTTCCATTGTAATATACCCATCACACACACATACACACTCTCACACCCCCACAAAACGTCTTTCAACTGCTACTATTTACGATTTTCGGAGTTGGCGTTAGTATTTCAGGGTTTTTTTTTTTAGTTTGGTTTGTCTGAAGTTAACTACGACAACGGATCTCGGTCCTTCCCGTCCCATAAAGAACCGAAGCTCGTAAATCTACAAGGGTGTCAAACATCTCCTAGATTTAGAATCTGACGCGAAATGCCAAGGTCAGGACACATTCACAGAGCAAGGTTAGTGAGTGTAACTTCTTTTTTTTTAACAACTTTATTCACATTCCGTGGAAATTTACAAACACGTGTACAGTGAAACATTGGCAATAATAGGTAACAAATACACGTATAAAACCACGCATTCACATACACATTTATACTTGCACCCATATACTATACTTTTTCAATTTCTCTTGATGAAAAGGCATAATTACATTGCTATGGAATTATGTTAAAGACTGTGACAGTATTTCCTCCCCTGCTTTGCAGTAGTGGTCCAACAGTGGCTAAAACTTAAGAGTATATAATATTGGCTTCAAAGATACTACCCTCGCACAAGATTACTCTTGGCAGAGATGTAGATAGAAGGGTGATGACACTTCTATTACAAAGGGCGTATTCACAAGATATTCAGAATAAGCGGGAACAATACTGCTTTGGCTGAGTATGTTAAACACGAGTCAGATGTGAAATAAATAGAGTTTTCTCCATGATATAAAGGTAGCCTTTTGCCTAACGCAAACAATTTGGTTAAATAAAGATAAAACAAATGTAATGAAAGATTGTCATGTTTTATTCATTATTTCTAGTTAATCTGCAAAACTGTATAAATGTAAAAGGTTCTTGTTACATTTCTTTTGCTTATATATTTTTAAAATCAATTAGAGAACGTTCCACTTGATGAAGATATCAGAGTAGTGAACACATACCTGCTCTACAACTGCATAATGGAATAAACAATATACAACAGTCTAACAATTTATCTAACAGTGTTGACACATAAATATATAAACCATAATGTCATCATCATCATCATCTTGTTCCCGTTGCCCGTGGAACATGGGGGCTACCTCTGATATTGGATCTTTGTGAGGTAACCCGCATCAAGCAGTGTTGGTTTATGTTGTAGTTTATTTTACATGATGAGGTTGGCGACCTCATACACATCGTTACATAAATAAGTATATTCATTCATGTTAAAATACATATATAAAATAAACAATATGTACATCTAATACTCACCCCTTCGTCTATGACTGAGTATGGGATGACTCTTTTGCACAGGATGACAGATAGTGGTTACTACAGCTGGTAAGGTGCAGACTTCTAAGTTGGAGTTACTAACAATGATTAAAGCAACTAAATCCGAACTTTATTTCTAGAGGAAGATTGTTGGGAACACTGACTATGTATATACTTTCAGAAAATTATCACTTTCTATTTTTAGTATCAATTACTTCCTACCCTTGAATCTTTCCTATCTCATATCCTGACGTCACGTGTGATGATAATGAAATAAAGTCCCAAGTCTTTCACATGCGAGTCTTCATAGCTAAAAATGTTACCCACACGAGATTTACTTTCACGCTTAGTGTATTTTTAAAAGAATCATCACTACAATGGTGTTAATTTGTATTCACCTACGCATCTCATCTCATTTGGGAAGAGTTGCTATTGAAAATAGGTGGATTCGCTAATTATTTGTATCGCCGGAAATGATAGCGTTATATGACCTCTCCTAATTTTACTATATTTGTTTGTCTTCACTTTCAAACATGGGCAGAAATAACTTAGGTAATCCTAAGGTTGTATCCGAGAAATTAACTCGTACTAATCACTAACACCAATGCCCTGCCTCTGTTTATTAAGGCAAACAAAGGTTTGGACAGGTCGGAGAGCTTCGCTTTCTGCCTGTATCGCCGGAAATGCTTGTAATTTCGGTGGGTACTTTCAGAAGCAAGGGTCAGCTGTTATCTGTGCAGATGAAACAAACAAGTTTCCAAGAGGCAAACAGCTTTAAGATAAAGCGACGAGATAGTGACAATCCAAGTAATCCCTCACTGAGTGGTTTCCACAAACAGAAGATAAACATGACAGTAGTGGTTGTTGTCAAATTCCCAGTTGTGAAACACATAGGTGAGTATAAGTAATCTTATGTTCGTATACGTAAATACTGTGTGGTCAAGTTGAAACCAGTAAATAAAGATATTCTTATTAACATGTGTGATACCCATCATTGAATAAAATCCCGGGCCTGGTACTAATTTCTTTTGCAGAATTGTGAAATGTATCGATGGTGAGGAGTTGGTGCATTACGACGTACACGACGTAAATGTATCATTAATATATTTATGTTACACAATTGTGAAATGTATCGATGGTGAATCGAATTGGTGTATTACGACGTGCATTGATAGACTTATGTTACACAATTGTGAAATGTATCGATGGTGAGGAGTTGGTGTATTACGACGTGCATTGATAGATTAATGTTACACAATTGTGAAATGTATCGATGGTGAGCAGTTGGTGTATTACAGTGTCCATTAAGAGATTTCTGAAGATGAAAATGATGATACTGATAATCTCCCCGAATTTCCGACCTGGTGATTATCTTCATATACGGAATATGTTGTACATGGATCAATAAGATAATATGTTTGAGTCAGGCCTAGTCACCAGAATGAACATTTATTTCAACGAACAAGTATATGAAGATCCTAGACCAGTTTACCTGGAATGTTTTGTCCTGTAGTTTGTCAACTCTGATGATGAGAAATACTTGTCAGCGGAAATGACACTTTGTGACGTACAGAGAGTTATCTTATATGAATTATTGTTTTAAAGAGGTTACACAGATTATATGTTTCAACTAGACCAGCATGACCGTCAAGTTCATTATTTGTACTTGTTTGAGGAAATAAAAATATAAAACGTCCACAAAAAATATATATATTATATTCGTGTTTAGCGCAGATAAAGTAACGTTTACTGTGTAATTAATGTACTTACAGTTTATCTGGAAATAATAATTTCGAAATGAAAATCTTTTAGTAAATGTTAATGAAGCAGGCATGGAGATCTTTATGTGCACTTACCTTGTGTATGAGTTTTTTTGTGAGTACTGTGAGTAAATTCATCATCATCTTGTGCACAATCCAGAGCTTAGACTACGTGAAATTATAAATGACTAAAGGTGTGACACAAACAACTGATGACACTCATTGACAGTAGTCATATACGAAATAAATACAGTTAAAAGTGTCTTTACTTTCTTCACTGATGTCTTATTGGGGTTAGCTTTTTTTTAAATCCTTCTTCTTTCTTCCTCGTTCGTCCTGAAAAGGACGTTGGTTATGTTGTGTCTACGTTTACAGCGAAGCTGCGATATTTGCGTTTTTCGGTCTGACACATCCGTTTTCAGCATACAATTTTGCCTTCTCTCTTCGATCCCTACTCTCTCGGCCAGACTGCAGTGATGCAGCCTGTATTCAGGACCACCACTTTGAGTTGGAGTAGGGCCTTGGTCAGCTCTGGTTCGCTGACCCTGACGCAATCAGTCAAGCTATGAGTCGCTGACTGCATTCATCTCGTTGCTGCGTCTTCGGTCCCTTTTATATATCGGTATATTAATCGGTCATTAAAAGACCAATATAAGTATTACTCAAGAAGAGAACCAGCGGCTACAGATAAACGAAATGATGTTTCTTTTTGGAAGACATGGACTTTATTTTTTATTTCGTAACTCACAGGAGGATTCTCCGGGTCAACTTTTTAACTCATTGCTTCAAAGATGGTGTGCAGTTCTAACAGATAATCTGATTATCGACTTGCCTGATCAAGACTGTGGCTAACACTATAAACCTGGTACATCATTTATTGAAGGGGAAGTGCCTAATGCACTCAGATTATCTTTTTCGTTTACTTACAGCCCTGTGACGAAATCAGTTAATGAGTTGTGGTCTTTTACATCATTTTCGTTCCCTCCTGCATTACCGATTTATTTCTTCATTTTCCCCACTCATCGTCCTATTATTTGGCATATTTTATGCACCTACATTCTTGCCTAGTCACTCCCAGACTTGTTTACGTTTCAACATGTGAATCGTTGTATTACTAGGCAGATCAGCAGATAATACTTTTATCAAAGTCGTCTAGCTACCTTCGATAGAGATGGTCTTTGTTGACACAATGTGCTCTCGTACGATCAACGAAAAGCAAGCCAGCTTGGCTGTCTAAGAAATCCATCTGGGAGATGTACGCAAACATAGGTGATAATATGTAACCATAGCCCCGATGAAATTACAAAAGAGCTGACTGGGACAGTTTTGCAGTGCTGACAGACAGTCTTTGCGAGACCATCAACACACGAAACAACAGCATAAAAAATAAGGTTGAAAGCTTTAATAGAACAATATTTCAAGCAGCTATTGAGACTATTCCGAGAGGGGCAAGAAAGAACTACAAACCATACTGGAATGAAGAACTGCAAAACCTTGAAGATGAGGTAAAGAAAGCCAGAGACACGGCAGAAACAGAAATAACATCTTGCTCAAAGCAACCACTGCAAAGTACAAAATAACATTAAACCAAACAACAAGAGACTGCTGGAAGCAAATAACAGAAAATCGCTACCTAGATAAAGAAGGGAACAAACTGTGGAAACTAGTTAGAGCTTTGAACAACGAAGAACCTTACAAAAATCACATCACAATCGAACAAGGTGAAAATATGCTCTCGGGCGAAAAAAGCTCCAAATGCACTCTTGGAACACTATGCTGGTGCAAACCACATTGATGTTCCTATAGACAGAAGAAAGGCCATAATTGATGAACAAAGGAGTCATGACAACAACAATTTTGCACCAGAAGTACACATGATGGCAAAGTTAATAACGTAAGAAATGGAAGAGGCAATGAGGGCGCTAAAGAAAAAGAAGTGACCTGGAAAATATGGGATAACCAATGAAATGCTAACACGCCTAGGAACAAAGGCAAAAAATAAGCTTCTGGCCATCCTAAACTGCAGCTGGAAAAGAGGAATAGTACCACAGGCATAGAAAGACTTCATACTGATTCCAATACCTAAGAAAGACAAAGTTCAGACAGAACCACGTGGCTACAGACATATCAGTCTACTTAGTTGTGTTGGAAAATTGATGGAGCCCATAATAAATACCCGACTAGTTTGAAATCTAGAGGAAAAATTTCTCCTAGCACCATAGAAAGCAGGATTTCGAAAACACAGATCCACTGAAGATCAGATCACTTAAATAACTCAGAAAATTGAGGACGCTTTCCAAGAAAAAAAGCACACACTGGTGGTGTGGGTGGATTTAGGAAAAGCATTTGACAAAGTGTGGAAAGATGGACTGAAAAACAAGCTGCAAAGAAGTGAAGTGTGTGGGAGAATGTTCAAATGGATAATCCACTATCTTGAGAATAGAACTGCCAGAGTCCAACTACAAGGACAGACCAGTAGGAAGATGGTATTGAAGCAGGGTGTTCCCCAAGGTGGAGTCCTGTCACCCACGTTGTTCCTCGCATATAGTAATGACATATCAGAGAATATTCCAAGAAGAACCCACAATGTCTCCTTTGCAGACAACTTAGCCCTCTGGATCTCAGAGAAATATATCGCTACGTTAAGCATTCGGATGCAGCAAGCCCTAACATCATTGGAGGAGTAGGCCAAGGCATGGCTTGTAAAGATAAATGAAAGGAAAACATCATACACAGTGTTTTCTCTCTCAAACAAACCACAGATCTCCAAATTGGTGCTAAATGGGAAAATTCTGCATCTGGATGAAAACCCAAACTATCTAGACATTAACTTTGATCGCCCCTTGACTTAAAAAACCCAGATTGAAAAAACAGGACAAGAGCAAGGCAGAGAATGGCAATCCTTAAAAAACTTGCTAGCGCTGGTTGGGGAGCAGACGAGAGAGTACTAAAGAAGCTATATACTGGGCGAGTGAGACCAATCTTAGAATATGGCATTGTAGCATGGTCAACGGCAGCTAAGTTGAACTTTGACAAAATAAACAGAACCCAAAACCAAGCATTGAGAATCATAACAGGGGGCATAAAGTCAACACCCATTGAAGAGTTGGAAAAGATTACTTACCTCAGCCTATGGAGTATAGAAGATATAGCAGAGCCCAGCAACAAGCCGAGAAATTCAGGAGGCTGATAGACCACCCAATGTACCAGAGAATAAATGGACTTGGAAGGGGAAGACTGAAGCGAAGCAACTTTGTAGAGACAGTCAAAACAAAGACAAGAGCAGACCCCATAAACGTTATAACAACAGCTACGCCAATATGTACTGCACACAAGCTACCAATTTGGAAACAACAGAGCTTTCCTGAAATGATAGAAAACGTTTCTGGTATTGAGAGAAAGAACAGCCAAAATGAAACAGAAAGGAGAGTCCTTACCACAAAATATATAGAGAAACATTACCCAAGCAACACCTAGATCCATGCATACACAGACGGATCAGCAACTAATGCAACAGAAGATGGGGTGGAGGAGTCTTCTTGAGCTTAAGTAATGGCACTCACAACATATAGCAGTCACAACAAGGACATTTTCAAGTAACTTCAGAGCAGAGGCAGAGGCCTTAAAAACTGAATTAGAAATTCTAATGACAGAAAAAATCTCAGAGAGACCAGTAGCTATCTTTTGAGAAGCGCTGTCAGTAATTACCATGCTGAAATGTCAAAGTAAAGCTGAACTGGATGACCTAAGAGTAACACTTCACAGACTACGTCAGCAATACAAAAGAGTCATGATACAGTGAATCCCGTCTCACTGCAACATCCCTGGAAATGAAGAGGCTGACAGATTGGCAAAGGAAGAGGGAAAGCTTCCTCAACTTGACACAAATATAACTTATGAAGAGGCCAAGAGTTTTATCAAGCGCAGGTACAGGCACAAGTGGGAAGAAGAGCATCCATGCCACACAAAAAATGATCCGTATTAACAGCTCAGCAGAAGTGAACAAGAGGTAATCTTCAGACTTTGCACAGGTCATAACAGATTGAAATACCATCTATTCAACAAATTAAAGATATGAACTACTTCAGCTGTGGCACTGAAAAAATGAACATCTGCTTCAAAGGTGCCTAACATAAGAGGAACAGAGAAAACATATATGGCCATCACCAGTACCATTCCAGGAGAAAATCTATGGAGATATCAACAGCCTCAGGCTGACTAATGCTTTCTTTGAACTTATTCAAGTTGACATCTGAGGGTGAACGAAGAAGAATAAGATATGTAATCACTTCCGCTGAACCATCTCTGTAGGAATATTACGGATAACCTGTCAATGGAGACAATATGGGCTGAAGGTACTAGCCAGGAAATAAGTTCACCAATGTGTTTGTGAGTTTGTACAAATGCAATCGGAAGTAAAAAAAGGTAAAGGAACCGGTTACACGCCCATTGAGGCATATTGGGAATATGGTGTTAGGCCCATATTATCTTGACCGTCGGCACACGAGGGGTGATGTGGTCGGCATCACGCCGCCCGCCTTAACCTTCCCAGAGTTGCTCTGGTACCCATTTTGGGCTGGGTCGACCCAGGAGCCGTTTGTGGCCTAAAACATTCCCGCCTCATCTGGGGATCGAACCAAAGACCACTGCGCTAGGAAGCCAGTGCACTAACTACTATGCTACCGCGGCTCCCTTATTGCTACTATTATTGAAAGAGGTCACTAGTTTAAAATGTGAAATTGATATTTTAAAGCACGCGGCGGATAGTATTGATTTAACACCTAGACCCACACAGCTCTAAAGAGTCAGGATTGGTTTAATTTGAGAGCCGGAATAAACTTTGGTTCCAATTGGAAAGTTTGTCGGAAATATCATCTGGGACTTGGACTGAGAAATCGAAATATAATCTAGCGAGATAGGAGACACAAATCAGATTATATTTTTAGCAAACATCAAGTAACAACTCCCATTAGCCGGAGAGAAGGATCGCACAAAGAATTTGTGAATTAAAAGTGACAGATGGAAGTATTTACACGTCTTTATAATTTAAAAGAGAACCCGCAATTTTAAATACCAAGACTTGAAACTTGAAGGGGAATACTAAAATTTATCCGAGGAAATGTTCGAAGATTCGAATCAAAGTTTTTGTGTCCATTCATCTGTGCCAGGAGATTGCGTTCCCATGAAATTTGGGCAGAGAGTAAACATTTATTTTGCCATGTGCATTTTGACGTGTCTGTACTTGCTAAGTAGTTATACAATGCACTGGAGGCTGGCAACCTCAGTATATGAAAATGGTATGTTCATAAACCTCTAAATCAAGCACTGGTGTTTGCTTTATTCTTGTTTGCTTAGGAAAGCAAAAGCAGAAGTGACCTCAGATTCCGAATGGAGCAGTGAGGATTGATGATTACATCACATGTGCATAAAGTGTTTTGCATCATTTTGTGAGAAATATGTAACTCATTAATTGTAATTCTGGCACCAGCCATTACACTCGCGCTGTAAAGACACATTTTCCCCCATTAAAGTAACCACCAGAATTACGGTGATTTATAAACGTATTCCCTGGGTGTGTATTACTATATAAATATGGATGAAAGTGACTTTAGAGGGTTTTAAAATTGTCTTCACTGAGACTTAATTGGGCACTGATGGTTATTGTCCGTTGCTTGCGCCTGTTACACAACACGTAACTGGCTGAGTACTGCAATGGATCGTTGTCAGGTATTTTGTGATGAAGACTCTTCTTTAGAGGCGTCTAGATGAATTTAACTCTTAATGTAAAGGTGGGCGTCTTCACAACGTGTCCAATGCAGGTAGTTGGTGTCGAACCCAGCTTCTTGAATAACAAGATAGTAGCAAAGATTCTTATTTCAGATTGGTCTGGTACTAAGAACCGTCTTGTAGCTTCGAACCACAAACTTTAGGAAAAATAAAAGAACAAATGCCTCTGCTAAGTACATTTGTGGGCTGCAGATTAACAGGCGCATTGTCTCGCTGACCATCCACCAATGTTAGCTTCTCTGAATAATTATTGCTCAAATATCGGACACACAACGCACCCACCGTCCTTGTCAGTACAAACGAGGAATGAAGAAGAAGGATTAAAAGAAAAGCTAACCCCAATAACACTTCAGTGAAGAAAGTAAAGACATTTTTAACTGTATTTGTTTCGTATATGACTACTGTCAATGAGTGTCATCGGTTGATTGTTCCATCTGTGTTGTGTTTCTTTCATTTACAAGAGAAGTCACTTTCATCCATATTTATTTAAATGTGTTAAAGACTAATTGATTTTTAAATTTTGTATATGCTATTTTACAAATCCATAGTTTATTCAGTTCTTATAGCTAAGATAGCGCATGTATGATCTAAAATCTGTAGTACATATACAGATAGTTACATCCATAGAGCCAAAAATACGTATAACAGGAATTTCACTGGAATAAACCAGCTGAGGGCTCTAATAAGCCACATAATTGCTTAAAACTTCACAAACGGTGCCGGATCAGATATAAGTTAAAAGTGCTCTGCCCTATACAGCATAGTTCTTGACTTCTGAATTATCTTGTGGAGACTCCAATGACATACAAGCATCATTGTCATTCTATCTACATCTCTGCCAAAAGTAATCTTGTGCGAAGGTATACACCTTTGAAGACACATGTTAGATACTTTTGAGATTTGGCCACTAGTGGACCAGTACTGCATATCAAAGGATAGGGAAAATCCCGTGATAAGCCCCCTAACAAGACCAGTGCGAAATATAGTAAAACGTCTTCTTTGCAGTACACATTATTTGCCTGAATGTCATCGCGGATATCAAAACTGGACGCAGGACTACAATAGCTTTATTATCATTTGCAGACATCGTTTACTCAACTTCGTGCCTTGACAGATCAGACACGAAGTGAGAAGTGCTATAGAACAATATGAAGGTTATCTTACAACAACAGAGATGTGGAGCTGACATGGTATGGCTACTGTGATAAACGAGCGCCAAGGCCTTATCGTTCTACATTTTCCTACATCTTTCTTATTTTATGTTCTCAAACATTGTGCTTTTTCATCCCAGATTTGCTAATTCATCGTTTTTATTATTCGCGACCGGTTCTTTCATCGGTGGTAAAATAAATTCTTTTGTTTGAGTCCACTTACCTGGCATCATCTTTTGAAGTCCACATTGCCTCGTGGTAAATCTGGTGAAACACATCTGGTTTCATCAAAATGAGACATCTGGACATGCTACAATTTATGTTGACTATATTTAACTTTGGAGCGAGCGCGGCTGACACAAAAGCTTAATCTCTGTATTGCTCGGCCGCTGTCCATACAAGCGACGGGTCACCACACTGGGACAATCGCGCAGGGAGACGCTCAGCTTGGTCAGGTGAAGAAGTTTTTTCATGCTGTTTAAACCAACGCCACGTAATACAATAGGCATCGTAACAAAGGAACTTGTTAGCGTGCTGGTGACAATGGAAAGAGGTAACAAAGGCCGCAACCAACACGCGGATCGATAGACACACAGAGAGTGATATGACAATTGTAAGGCGGGGAACACTTTTGAATTGGCAAGCCAATTATCTCAACACCTGTTTGTCAGGCAAGCCCCGCAACAAAAAGTTGGTTTCGAATTGCCCCACCCACTTTGGACTGACAGGGGACAAGAAAGATCATGGGAATGAGTGGCCAGAACGACTCTTAGGTATTAGTTGTATGGGCGGAGTTCTACGTCACCAGGTCCAAGATGAGATTGGTTTTCGAAACCCACTTTGACAGGGGACAAGAAAGATCATGGGAATGAGTGGCCAGAACGACTCTTAGGTATTAGTTGTATGGGCGGAGTTCTACGTCACCAGGTCCAAGGGACCCACATTTGACTTTTAGAGATATAATATACCGCACAGCTCGTTAGAGAGAGGAATCCAGTTTTTCAACATTGTGGTGTAAAGAAAAATCCCTAACGCATAGCCTGCAATTAATTCAGTGTGGATACATATTTCTTATCTGTGTGTATTGTGTTCTTAAAGGATTTTGCGAAGGGAAAAGACGGTTAGTAGATCTTAAACAGAGTATTAATACTTTTTTATTATTCTTTATTTATCTTAACCTCACATCTAAATGTGCGAAAGATAGTTTTTCAATTAATTCTTCTCATAAATTATTAATACAATCAGATTTTCCTCTAGGATGATAGGCTGATGGAAAGCAATTAATAGTTCATACTTCACCTTCATCTAGCTTGTTGAATCATCATCATAGTCTTCCAAATGCACAATATATTTAAGATCATTAGAATTGAAATCATAGAGATCAATAGTGAGAAGTAGAATAAATGAAAGTCAACCAGTATATATTATGTGTGAAAACTTACGAAGACTTTTGTGTGTCTTCAGTTCATCAGAAGTCTGAGTCTACACGCTACGTGCCTGACATCTACCCAAAAAAAGTTATAAAAAACGGACATTTGGCAAGCAGAATTCGCCACAGGACATTCCTTGTTCCTCACTTAAAAAGGAATATTTCTCGCCCACACTCAAGTAGGTGGACGCAGCATTTTTCGTCACGTGCACACAAGCTCGATGCATAGTTATAACAAATTTAAATCACTCGAAAGCTTACTACAGGAGTCAAGCTAAAGCTCACAGTTGATTACTCATTTCAAGTTCAGCTCCATCGGATGCGTACTATCTGAAGTCAAGCTAAAGAGCTCAAAAGTTGAATCAAATATTTATATCTAAGTCGCGTCAAAAGTGGAATGCAGTCAGCGACCCATAGCTGACTGCTTGCGTCATGGTCAGCGAACCAGAGCTGACCAAGACACTAATCCACCTCCAAGTGGTGATCCTGGAAACAGGTTGCATCACTGCAGTCTGGCTGAGATAGTAGGGATCAAAGAGAGAAGGCAAACCCGGTCCCAAAAAATGCCGTGCTGAAGTCGGATGTGTCGGCAGAAAGGCGCAGATATCGCAGCTACGGCGTAAACAGACACAACGCAACCAACGTCCTTTTCAGGACGAACGAGGAAGAAGGAAGAAGAAGAAGATATTTATACCAAGTGCAACACACTCTTAAGCGCATTCTATGAAGCAGACTTTAAAGTATATTTTATGAATCACGATTACATACGCAAGATAATGAGTCTACATATCACTAACAGTTCGTGAAGATATCCAGTCTGGAGAGTACCCTCCGGAGATTAGACAACAGACCTTTTCAAACGACAACTATTAACTGTTGATCAGTGCTACAGAGATATACTCAAACTTTACACAAGCTCATTCTTAATTAACTACTACTTTATTAACTACAATATTAATATCTCATCTGTGTGTTTTGTGTGAATCGTCTTTTACCATCATCACGTTCTAACCAGTATTAACACTAGATGTGTAGATATTTAGTTAATAAACCCAATAATCGTTTGATCATTATCTAGTTTGTTAGTGTATCACTCGTACTGTCGGTGTTCGATATTTACATATACGGAAATGTCTACACTCAGATGAGGTTGGAGGCTTTTTCTGTTACGGAATCTATGGGCAGAAACTAAGGTCGTGGGGAAACATAACTCTTTCCATAATTAATAGAAAACACTGTCTGTGGAAAGCATTCACATTCCCTTCTTCTTGTCCCTATCTCGAATTGGTCTTTATTCTTTCTTAACGAGCCAATTTCTAGAGACCTTCTACCTAATATCTCATAGGCTATTCCTAGCTAAAACTACTGTCGTAGTTGCCCCAATACTACCACACGACAATTGGTGGCTTGTCCGGGTTTAGTGAACTCGGATTTAGAAGAGAGATAAATCACATTTTCTTCCCTGCCATACAGTTGCGACAATTGCAAAATTTGTTGGAATTTTGAGAGATTACCTCTAAGACTTTAACTATAATTTGTCTACTTCGTAGTGGGAATAGTTAATATCTCAAAAGCACGAATGATACTTTAAAAAAAATTAGTATCAAACTGATAGCGTAAACAATTTAGAGAACAGAGAACACGGTAGAAAATTGGGAACAATTTTTTTTCTTTTTTTCGTAACTGCTATACACAATTTTTGTTCTTCGTAAATATTTGGTTAATTTTTCTTATCTAGACAGGGCTAGATAATCGGTTATCTAAAGTGTTCATAATGCGCTCAGTGAGTGAATTATTTTAATACCTATTTGAGCTTGTTTACTATTTTAAACCTAGCTGATTTTAAAGAGATAATAACTTGTGTGAGTTAAATAATTTTTTTCCGAGGTCACAGCCAATTTTGTCCTTCACAAACCCGTACTGCATATCATGGCAGACGCCGCAAAAATTAGAGCTAGTTTAATGGAGGCAGTGCGTGAATTCGGGTAAAGCGGGAAAGAGCTGATGAAATTTGTAAGCGAGGAGACTGATAAACTTCATCCAAGAGAGAAGGATATACAGAAACTTGCAATGGAGGAGGCCAATGCAGAAGCAGCGGAGCGGAAAGAGAAAGCCGCAGC
Source organism: Oreohelix idahoensis (assembly GCA_024509875.1). Taxonomy (NCBI): domain Eukaryota; kingdom Metazoa; phylum Mollusca; class Gastropoda; order Stylommatophora; family Oreohelicidae; genus Oreohelix; species Oreohelix idahoensis. The sequence continues at coordinate 50,836 of JAMPIV010008125.1, read as the reverse complement.
AGAAGCAGCGCAACGGAAAGCCGCAGCAGAAGCACCGGAGCGGAAAACCGCAGCCGAAACCGCAGAGCGGAAAGCCGCAGCATAAGCATCGGAGCGAGAGAGAGACAGGGAGCATGCACTTAAACTGAAGCAACTGATAATCCAGGGACAGACCCATCAGATGGAACTTGAAACTTTCCCAGGGCCTAAGAGGAGCAGCTTACGAGGTTTTTAAAAAACTACCGGCCGGAGAGCAAGATGACTATCAGGCACTGAGAAAAGCTCCTTGGTGAGATACGAACTTCATTCAGAATCTTACCGAAACATATTTAGAGGTTCTAAGAATGAGGCCGGAGAGACATTCTCAAGTTCGCAGCCCGTATTGAAGACTACCTAGTGAAGTTGTGTACACTGAGAAACTTCACCTAGGACTATGGCCGGTTGAAAGAGCTGAATGTGATAGAGAAACTAAGGGAGTATATGTCAGTGGAAATGCGTAGATTTCTCACTGAAAACGGCGCTGACCGGTTAGAAACTATTCTTACTCTGGCAGAGCGATTCTAAATTGCTCTAATGGAATCTCAAGGAGCCAGGAAGAAGTTTCCGGATCAGGCGCCAAACGACCAGCTCACTCACAACCAGACTAACAAGCATTATTAGAAAGAGGTCACGCGATGGAACTTTTAAATGTAATATTTTAAAACACGCGGGGGTATTATGATTTAAACACCCCTACCAATTTAGTGCAAAAGAGATTGGATTGGTGTAAAGTGAGAGCCGGAATACACAATGGTTCTCATTGACAAATTCGTCGGAATTACAATCTGGAATTTTGAACTGAGAATTGGAAATATAATCTAGCAAAATCGGAGTCACAGATCAGACTGCATCGCCCTGTCATGCTAGCAATTCACCAGAGCCAAAAAGAGATGGAGCGGACAAAGGATTCCACAATTATAAGTGAGAGATCAGAAAAAAGTAAACCCGAATTTATAAATTACACGACAGGAAACTAAGAGGACCAGCATCAAAGTATGTGGGCAACTTAAAAACGTAAAAAAGTAGACCCGCATTTATACATATCAAGACTGGAGACCTAAGGAATCAGATCACCAGTCATAAGAGGAATACACCATTTCCAGACCAAGTGACTCGAAAGCATCTAACCTAAGTTGCTTGTGTCCATTCTAAACTGTGCCAGGAAATTGTGTTCCCAAAAGTTGCTTTTGGTTAGTGGAACGAAGCTATCAGACGGTTCGTGGAACGAAGATATTAGACTGTTCGTAGAACAAAGCTATCAGACTGTGAAGTGTCATCATTACTGAAGAACTGTCGAAAGCACGGATGCAGTAGTCATCGATGCTAAGCTAAGTGCTTAACAAAAAGCAACAGCAAAGAACATTAACATTCCTCTATCCAGTCTCTATGAAGATAACACTTTCATAAAAAATTCACCACCATTTAAACCTGTGAAAACTAATTGATTATTAAATTTGTTACATGTTCTTTTAAAACACAACTGTCATAATTGATTCGGTTATAATATGCATGAAAGCAAACGTATGTGCAAGACTCTTTAATATATATTTACACTTAGACATATATTTACATATATAGAGCTAATTCTCAAAAAAGAATTTCGCTAGATTTACACCAGCTGGGGGCTTGAACGGGCTAAAACCTTTGCTTAATTCTTCATAAAAGGAGGCGAACCGATATAAGTTAACAATTGCCCTGCCAATACAGCATTGTTCTTGACTTCGCAAATATCTTATGAATACTCCCTTGGGATAGAAGCGACATTACTCTTCTATCTACAACACTGCCAAGAGTAATCTTGTGCGAAGGTAGACAACTTTGACGACCTATTTTAGATACTTTTGAGTTTTGGCCACTGTTGGACCACTACTGCAGAGCTAAGGGGAGGCAATCCGTCACAGGCTACCATGACACATATGGGAAAGCAAAAGCCAGGGATGAAGATCTCCATGACGACCAAGAATTCGCAAGGAGAACAACATTAGACAATCCCTGATGGACCGAGGACTGGACTGAAACCAGGCCAAAAGATATACATCTTGCTGGATAACATGGCACTCCCTCTGGCTAACCTCTACACACCAAGGTAGAAGAGGTTTGTTTGTTTTGTTTTAAGGACTATCTACATTGCACACGGAAAACTCCAATCAGTGGTCCGATCTCCTCCTGTAGCTCACAAGGAGAATCTCGGCAAAGTGCACGAAATCCAAAGCATCGGCGAGCATCCCAATGTGTGTATACAGGAATCGCACATTCTATAAATATTTTAATCGGGTAGGTTTTCTTAATTGTGTAAACTCTGGCACGGCAGCGGCCGTATGGCCTACTCTTTACGATTTCCTTCTGCCGAGTAATTTTTAACGTGCGAAACTTGCACAAAGGACATACTATCCTTTCGCCCTGGTCCAATAAGGCTAGTCATCCGATCTCACTACTCAGGGAATCAGACGGGAGTAAAACATTATTAGTACAAAGTGGTTATGAAAAGCAAGGCCTTAAATCCCACCCCCTGCAGACCCAAGTAGAACAGTCCAAACTAAAATATGGCCATGTCTGCAGAATGAGAGAAGATCGGCTACCACGACAAGCATGGGAAACAAAGAGCCAGAGATACAGACCCCCAGGACGACCCAGAGTCCGCTGAGAGGACAACATTAGACAATCTTTGAAGGACCGAGGACTAGAATGGAACCAGGCCAGGAGGAAGACGGCCGATAGGATAGTCTGGCGCTCTCTCTTCCATACCTCTACACCTCACGGTAGAAAGGAAACGACTACGTAAGTAAGGTTCTGAAAAAATTCAATCAAGAATATTCCCTGTCCTGGGAACCGACCCAGGTATCTTTAGAACTAGATGCGGACGCCATTCCTCTTAGCCACTCCGGTCCCCGGGATTGGAGAGAACCGACCAAGTAAGAAAATGTGTTTAATGGATTGTCGAAGTGCGCTATTTGACGCTGATGAAACATTGCGATGTGCTTTTTATTTTTTTTTATTTTTTTTATTTTTAAAGACCTTTATTGGGTTCTGATTGTAACAACATTTGTATCCAAACACAAAGTTTACAACAGTATGGCAATAAAGGTAACAAAGGATGTACAAATGTGCCAATAGGGGCATTAATGGCGTTGTATATATATATATATATATATATATATATATATATATATATATATATATATATATATATATATATACACACTCACACCCATACACACACATGTACGCGCACACATCCCACTCACCCACACACACATACACACCCACAAACACACTCACCCATACTAGCACTCACACGTAATGAATGTCAAAATTGTACATTATTCGATAACAGGAATTCTAAACAATATCATAGCTTTACAACAAGAAGAATTAACCATGAGGAGATGAATGTACTAAAGAAATGGTGATACAACAAAGGATGATACAAGGATATTTACATTATATGATGTGAAAGTATTTGCAAACAAAGCTACCTTGCTTTACATAACGACCGAAAGGTCAATAAAGGTTTAAGTATTAAAACAACAAAAAAAGTTTTTAAATCTGGTCTATTATGTCTTGTGTCATGCGTTCATATATTTGTGTAAATATTCTACCGTCGTAATGTCCACCGTCATAAACCGCCCTATTCCTACATGTCCATGTAAGGTATCTAAAGTTAGCTAGTAAGGTCAGTAGTTTAAGTTCTGTCCGTCTCGACATCTGTGGTAAAGTGTTCATCATGACAGCTCTGTATAAATTAAGTGTTTGTTGTGAGTTTGAGGCTATTAATTTCCGTAATTTGTTTAAAGTAGGGGCCACTGTCTTACATGTGTAAAACAAGTGGTCTTCTGTCTCTATAATGTTGTCACTGCACAGTTTACATTTTGGTGGCGCTTTGCTTGCTTTTTTTGCTGTTTGTCTATTCGCAATAGGTGTTAAACTATGCAGTAATCTATATGTAACTTCTTTGGCTTTTGGTTTAACGTCTATTGCGTGAATGTTTGTGAAACTCTGTGTGTAGTCAGTTACGAAAAGGTTATACCCTCTTCGTGTGCTCAGAGGTGTTTCTTGTGCTGCGACTAGAAGTTTGTATATAAGTTTAGTGTCCAGTTTTATTAAATGTTTATTCCCCTCTAAATTTTGTAGACATATTCTGTAAAAGGGTGGTGGTGTACCAAAAACATGGGGTTGATTATTGCTTAGTTTACAAAGGTTTAATAGTCTCAACCCAATATAGTAATGTGCCAGTGGGTATAGACCCGAGCTTTTTATAACTTCCCCTATGTATTTAATTCTTAAAGCTTTAATTTTAGTGTTGATATCTTGTAAGGCTATCCCCCCTTTATTTTTAGGTTGTATTAGAGTTGCGTGTTTAATATTGTACCAAGTGTTCCTACAAATGAAGGCCCTAATTAGTTTATTTATTTCTGTTATAATCTTTTTAGGTACAATCTGTATGTTTGCTATGTAAATTATTTTTGGCATAATAAAACAATTAACTATAACGCTTCTTCCGAAAATGGTGGCTGTTTTGTATTTGTAAATTTCCAGCATATTTTGAATTTTCCCTAACAATTTTGTCCATGTTTCTTTATTAGGGTCTTGCGGATTGAAAGACAAATTTATCCCATAAATTTTGATTTTGTTTACTTGCGTTAATTGGAATGGGAAATCTGATCTATTGCACCAGCTACCAATTCCCATTATACTAGATTTTTGAATATTTAATTTGGATTCGCTAGCGTATCCAAACTCTGTAAAAACCTCTAATATATTTTTTTATAGAATCTTCTGTTGTTGGAAAGAATATCGTATCATCAGCGTAGGCCAACAATTTTTTTTCCCCTGTACCGGGAACGAAAGTTCCCGTGATATTTGTATATGTCTTATTCTTTCCATAACTGGTTCCAATGTTATTACATATAGCAAGGGCGATAAAGGACAACCCTGCCCGACACTTCTCGTTTATTTGAATGATTTGGTTAAACTGTGGTTAACCAAAATTCTACTTTCAGGTTTGTTATATAAAATTTTTATCCATGTTCTAAAATATATCCCTATGTTATTAGCTTTAAGACTTTTATGTAGAAATGCATGTGATACTCTATCAAATGCCTTTTCCTGGTCTAAAGATAATATGGCGCTCTGGCACTGCCTATCATGCGTGTATGTGATTAAATCTCTAATGAAGTGTGTGTGTCTACTAATGTTCCTACCATGTACACTACGTTGTTGGTCTGCATGTATCATAGTATGCATGTGTGATTTAAGCTTCAGAGTAAGCGTTTTAGCCAGAATTTTGTAATCAGTATTTAAAAGGGAGATGGGTCTAAAATTCTTAATTGACTTTTTGTCATTACTGTCCTTGGGGATTAAAGTAATATAAGACTGATTTAAGCTGTCCGGGAGTTCCCTTTTTTGAAATGCTTCTTCAAATGTTTTAATTAGAATGGGGCCTAAACATGGGAAGAAAAACCTATAAAATTCTGCCGTTAGCCCATCTGGCCCGGGTGCTTTATCTTTTTGGAAGGTACTAAGGGCCTCTTGTAAATTGCCTAAAGTTAAAGGTTGGTCTAGCTTCTCACTTTCCTCATCACTTAAGTGTTTTGTGTATTGTAGAAATTTATCTTGTATGTTTGCGTTAGTTTCATGTTTAGTATATAGTTGTTTATAATATTCAAAAAAGGCATGACTAATGCTGTTGTTGTCTGTTTGCTGATGTCTTTTCATGTCTATTATTTCATGAATCTGTCTACTGCGTTGAACGTTCTTTTATTCTGCTAAATATTGCCTACTAGGGATTTCTTGTGTTATAGTGTTTAGTTTTGACCTAAGTAGTGCGCCCTGGTAGGTATACTGCCTATATTCATCTAACTGTTCTTCTAAGGTATGGATGTGAGGGTTCGTTTTGTCTAAACTTTTGGCTAAACTAATTGCTTCTTCTAAAATCCCCTCTTCTTTTTTAAATTTCCTGTGTATAAGTGTGGCCAAAATCTGCGTTCTATCTCTTATTGTATTTTTTAACATGTCCCAATATTGTGCCATGTTATTATTGGGAATGTCTTGTGCGTAACCTTGTATTAGTTGTGTTATTTGCTCTGTGTAGTAAGTGTTATTGAGTAAATTATTGTTAAATTTCCGATGCGGGGATCTCTTTACTTGTTTGTGCGTGTGTCCCGTACTTAAAGATGTATAAACTGCGTGGTGATCTGTGAATTTAAGAGTGTTTTTTATGTGATATGTTTTGTGTATATTGTAGTCACTAGTGGTATAAATTCTATCTAGTCTTGAAGCCAGTCTGAGATATGGGTATGTCTTGTCATAGTATGTAAAGGTTTGCTTGCTGGGTTCTATTTTTCTGTATGCGTATGAAAGGTCATGTTCGTCTAACATAGCTTGAAACTGTCGCACAAGTGAAAACTTTTCCCATGTCTGTGTTCTCGTGAAGCCACTTGACCCGTCTAGGTCAGACAGGACACAGTTAAAGTCTCCTCCTAAAATTTTCTTAGTCCCCTTGTAATGTTCCGTTAGTATGTCGTGTAATCCGTCATAAAACTTAAGTCTGTCGATTTTCGTGGCTGGTGCGTAAATATTAATGAGTGTGTGCGTGTCATGTTTGTTGTTTTTGTTTTGTATTTGGATTATGACAGTTCTGCCATAACTGTCAGTTCTATAATGTACTGTTTCCCAATCTTCGTTAATTTGAAGGATGGCAGCACCACCATAGCTGGTGCCTAAGGCAAACCAGCCATGTTTAAGTCCTAACTTAGTTACTATCTGACTGGCAGAAAAATCAGAAGTAATCCCTGTCTGTTGCAAAAACAAAAAATCGGGTTTATCTTTTTAATCATATCGAATGCAGTTAAGTTTGAGCTGTGGTCATTTTGCGCTGGACTGCGCATGACTTGTCTTGCTTCTTGGTCGATCGGTTTCCGCCCACCACTAGTGGAGTGAGCGATTTGGAATGGCGAAAGAGATGCCTCGTTGAAGAGGGGATCTCCGCTATTTTTTTGTTCTGTCAGGGATGTGTAGTCCTCTTATGGATATTTCGTTTATTCGAGATAATACCTCTAGTGTATTTGCACATGCCGGGAGGCATAATATTTCTGTGTATTTCCGGAAGGCAAGGTAAATTAACATTTTCATTAACTCTATCGATTTTTGGTCGTGAACGATTTCTGGATTCATAGCCTGTCTTCGAAAGTCGTCGTCACGAGATGTTTTCCTAGCTCACATGTCGCTGTATTGTGCTGCATCGGTTGATGCAGGTTCCAAGGACCATTACTTGCTACTTTGTTAAATGAACTAGGTTTGAAAAACCTTTATTATCTAGAGGATATTTTTGAGGACATTATTTATACTTCGGCAGACGTGTCTGTCTTGCTGAAGTCAAACTAAGGAGAGTGAACTGATCTCATACATCTGGTTATCTCCTGGCTGTTATAGAAAAGGATGGAGTTTTTCACCTGACTGACTACATTTACAGCACTATGAAATATAACATGCATCTGACTCATCATTGTAATGCTGTCTACCGTCTATTGCTGTATTGAATGTTGCTGTGATAATGACTGTTTGATGTGCCTACATATTTCGCGTAACCATTTTGTCACTGTGGCGTCCACAATAAATAATGAAGAAAAACGTCAACGGCTGTTACAAGAATCATTGACTTTATACGTCGTGAGTTTACTGACGTCCTATGTGGATTGCCCTGTTATTTTTGTATGAACACTGTTTGACTGAACACATCTGCACACTACACAAAACCAGACATGCGGATACCATCCATCATCATATGGCATCACGCATCATTTGGTGGCCATAAGCTGGTTTGATTCTGGTCCCAGCAAACACGGGGTCCCTTACCCACTTCATTTTCAACAAGAATTCATCAGCATCCTTCAAGAAATTAACATTCTTCAATACAGTCAACATCTTCAAAATTTTCAAAGTACTCGGCGTTGCCCGGTAAAAGTCAAAATTTCAACTTTTTGACGGAAACAAGAATTTGACAGTACCCGGCGTTGTTACATGTTGCCGGATAACTCGGACTGCTGTTATCTTTTACGCAAGTCAAGCAAGTTGCTGCTGTCAAGGTTCCAGTGCTGTCGTTTTTGTGAAGGTCAAGTGCCGGTTGAAACGGGTTGTTTTCTGAAGAAGGCCAAGTACCGATTTCCATCAACTTACTTTTGGATTAGAAGGTCAAGTGCCGAAACAACTCAACACACAGTATTTCAGAAGCTCTTGTACCATCGTGTTAGCAGTGGAAGCAGTTCAGATGTGCCATCATCGTTGGAGCTTCGCTCTTTAGGACGTTGATTGACATCCGTTTTTTCTGCTGTTCTACGATTGGAAGCCTATAAGTTAAGTGGCCTGTTTGTATGTAAACTGTGCCCTTATACTTCTGCTGAGTCTTCTGTGTATCATCTCATTCTATATGTTATATGTTTATATGTTTTTCGTATATTTATATGTTTATATTTCAGCGGGTTCTCGGTTGGGTGGTGTCTCCGTTAGATTATGCCACGTCATAGAGGTCGTCTATTGTGAGCGTTTTCTGTAAGGTTTGCAAATTTCCAATACTGGAATTTGCTAAGCGACTTCTGTTGCTATTTATGTTAGCTGTGATGACATGTTTTAATATTGTTTTCGTTATTATTTCGCATTCTTTAGTTTTGTTTTGATTTGTTTGTATTTGTTAGCCTACTCTTGTCTATAATTTAGTTTCATACAACATTTTTGTTTATACACTGTGGTGTCATGTATTTTGTTTAATTCTATCGCAGATATCGTCACATTTTTTGTGATATTTCATTAATTTCTGCTTTATTTTTAGTTGATTTCTGCGAAAGTTTTTGTATTGTTGCTGATCTTTGTTATTGTTTACATTGTTATTGTTTACATTGTTTGTATTGTTTACATTTTCAATGTTTACATTCTGCATGTGTTTACATAGTCATTGTTTACAGTTATAGTAATTAGTTAATGGGCTATGCTAATGCACTGTTACTACTACACTGATGATAAATGAATGATGAATAGTGTCGTGCACTATTGAATGAGAAGTGCACTTATGATCAAGAATTGAGTGCTGATATTTCATATACAAGTTCTTTGATTGGAGACTTGTTTCCCACAGAGACTGGGATAATATAATGTGATGTGAATATACAAGTGCTTAATTAAGACTTGTTACACTTAGGTTTGAAATAAATTAGTTAATTATTTCAGGTTTTGGACTCATATGTTAGACAACATGTCTACATTTGAGCACTTTATTGAGCAGGGTAAATTGCTTGGGAAGACTGGTGATAAGTTAGAAGAATTTGCAACTGCTCGATATGATAAAGCAATGGAAGCTGAACAAAAGAAACTGCATATGGAAGCTGAACAAAAGAAACTGCAGATGCAGGTGGATGAAAAAAGATTCCAAATGGAAATGGAAAAACAAAAAAGGGAATCAGAAGCTGAGGAAAGAAAACTCCAGCTACAGCTAGAAGCTGAAAGACTTCAAAAAAGAGGCTGAAAATAAAAGACTTGAAAAAGAGGCTGAAAATAAAAGACTTGAAAAAGAAGCTGAAAATAAAAGACTTGAAAAAGAGGCTGAAAATAAAAGACTTGAAAAAGAAGCTGAAAATGAAAGACTTCAAAAAGAGGCTCAGGCTGAGGAAAGAAGATTACAGAGAGAGTCTGATGAGAGGAAAGAGAAAGCAAAAATGGAACATGAAGAAAAGGTCTTAGCTTTAGAGTTGGAAAAATTGAAATTGACAAGCATGACATAATGTTCTATCTGGACAGATTTGAACAAGCATGTACAGCTCATAACATAGACAAAGCAAAATATGTTTATCAGTTATCAGGGATACTGACAGGTAAAGCTCTAAGTATATTAAATATGGTGGATGAACCTGACAAGAACAATTATGAGGTTGTCAGGGCCGCTTTGTTAAAGAAATATCAGCTTAACGAAGACGGCTATCGTCTACAATTTAAAAACATGTTACCTGAAAATGGAGTTGAATTCTCCGAGTTTATTGCAAGAATACGCATTACTTTCTCACGATGGGTTGAACTATCTAAGACGGAAAAAACTTATGAAGGACTTATGGACTTAATACTTAGAGACAAAGTCATGTCGTCTGTCAATGAGTCTTTCCTTGCTTTCCTTCATGAACGTAAACCTAAAACAATAAAAGAAATGGAAGATTTCTGTTGCCAATACGTAACTGCGCACCCACACATAACCATGGGTAACTCTAAGGTGAAAGAAGGTTTACCAGTTGCTTCGGCAGCTCCGTATGGTCAAAAACTTTGCTCGTAGATTCCAACAAAATTTTGATAGAAAGAGCAGCGGTAATTTCTGTCAAAATCATGGAAACCAATTTGATGGTGATTCATCTTCGAAGAATTGGAGACAACCTGATAGTGTCGTTACTATCACCCTAATAATTATAGGCATTTCAAAAGAGGATATGGTAATAGAGGTTATTCCTGCCGAAGACCTCAGAACCAAACAAATAGATGTTCGCATCAATGTGAACATGATAGTAATCGTGGAAACTGGAATTCGAACCAGGATAACAATTACAATAGAGACAATAATAACTGCAGAGATAATAATAACTTTGATAACTTCAGAGGTAATAATAGTCGGGGTAGATCTCAACACAAAAAAAAGAGATATCAGCAGGCTAATGCTGTACAACAGGAAACTGAGGGAGCCTGTAATCATGTTGTTGATAGTAAAAAACTTTGACGCTGTCACTAGTTCTGCTTTTGACTTTGAGAGAGCAAACAAATGCCCCCAATGCAGTACTTTATTCGAACCGGGTACCATAACTACTTTGAGTTGTGGTCACCCACTTCCCGCTCTTCCTGCTGCTGTTGCGCATGACGGGAGGGGTTCTTTAATCTACATAAGGGTCTTGTTAATGATACTCCGGTCTCACTACTTTTCGATTCCGGATGCACCACTATTGGTGTTAGACAATCGCTTGTAGATCCATCTTGTGCTACAGGAAGGGTTATTAAATGTGTCACATTTGGCGGCACTCTAGAAAAATATCCTACTGCTGTAATTCGCATTGCCACTCCTTTCTTTACTGGAGATGTGCATGCTTGTCTCTTACCTAATCCTATTGCGGACCTTATTATTGGTCGTATTCACGGAGTTAGGGAGTGTACCCCACAGCAGATTGCTGCTTGGGAAGATAATAACATGCAAGCTACAAATGCAGTAGTTACAAGAGCACAAGCTCTACAAACACCCGAAACTTCACTGAATAGTGATAATGAAGTTGATAGCCAAGATAGTCACTTAGTGATTACTCGTGACTCTTTCATAAAATTGCAAGAAGAAGATCCTTCTTTAAAAAAATTCTTCGTTCTTGCGAAGAAAGGTGATCCGAATCAGGATACAAATAGAAAATCTTGGATTGCAATGAGAAACGGCGTACTTGTACGTATGGTACAAGATTCGACTACGTCGGCACATTCGCAAATTCTTGTTCCCAAGAGCATGAGAGTGCAAATTTTGCAACATGCTCATGACTCGCAATGTGCTGGACATATGGGTTTTGCCCGTACGAAGTCGAGAGTCCTTGCGGCTTTCTTTTGGCCTTTTGTCAATAAGGACATTCGTATTTACTGCCGATCATGCAAGGTATGTCAGGAGGTCAAATCTAGAGGACCACGACATGCTGCGCCTATCCAGGCTGCTGACATTCCTATTCCTAATTCGGCCGTTTCAGAAAATGGCCATAGATATTATTGGCCCTTTTAAGGTCAAGTCGGCCAGAGGACATCAGTTTATCCTTACATGTGTCGATATGTGCACACGTTGGCCAGAGGCTATTCCTCTTAAGAGCATATCTACTACAGATATCGCAGATGCTCTTTGGTTGATATTTTCTCGCTTGGGGTTCCCCAGAGAAATATTGTCAGACCATGGCACTCAACTCATATCTGACACTATGTCACAGGTAATGTCTACCTTACATATTGAACGATCTCTCAGTAGTATCTACCATCCTATGTCTAATGGGTTAGTTGAGCGTCTGAATAGAACGCTCAAGACTTTGCTTGGTAAGATATAACTGAAGATCATCCTCAAGATTGGGACAGGGTTTTACCCGCGGCTCTCTTTGCCTATAGAGAAGTCCCTAATGAACACACAGGATTTTCTCCCTTCGAACTTGTCTTTGGCGCGCGTCCCACGCGGCCCTATGTCTTTATTACACGATCTCATCACTGCCGATGATATTAGCGATGAAACTCAATCCTCATATGAGTATGTCATTGCTCTTAGACAAAAGATCATTGAGGCATGTAAGCTAGCAACTGCTTCATCAGAAATTGCTAAAGAGAAGGCAAGGCAGTTTGCTAACAAGAATAGATGTCTACGACAACTTTGTCCAGGTGACAAAGCATTCGTCCTACTCCCCAGTAGGGAAAATAGACTTCTTATTGCATGGAAAGGTCCGTATGCAATAGTCTCTCGGATTTCCGATGTTGACTATGTGGTCGATATTGATGGAAAGCATAAAACTTTCCACATAAACATGCTTTCGGAATTTCACGAACGTCCGGACTATTTGCTGCCTATTTTCCAGGCAACGGATGATGCTCCTGCACCTCACGGTCATTATTCATCCCTGTCTGTCATTCAGGATGAGGAAGCTACCTTCTCTGATGTCAACAACCTTCCCCTTCCAGTGGTTCCATTACATTCTACGGAATCTTGGAAAAACGTTTCTGTTTCTCCTAATCTTTCTGGTGACGAACATCGACAAGTCTCGTCGATGTTACAAACATTTCAGGATGTTCTCACTGACATTCCTGGACACACAGATGTCATAGAACATGACATAATTCTTACCGACAATAATCCAATTAGGGTTAGGCCGTATCCTATTCCTATACACTTTCAGTCGCAAGTGGAAAAGGAATTGGATGAAATGATCAATTAAATATAATTGAACCATCGACTTCACCATATTCTTCTTCCATGGTTATTGTCCGGAAGAAGGATAAGAACATACGAATTTGCGTTGATTATCGCAAATTGAATCAGGTCACAAAGTTCGACGCTGAACCGATGCCTTTGTTAGAAGATCTACTGATTAGACTTTCTAATTCTAGATTCTTCACTAAACTTGACTTGTCTAAAGGTTATTGGCAAGTGCCTTCAGCAGAGCATGCCAAACCTCTTACTGCTTTTTCTACACCTAGGGGTCTATTTCAATGGAATGTTATGCCTTTTGGTCTCATGAACGCCCCTGCCACTTTCGTTCGCATGATGCGTCGAATTCTGTCACATCGTTCGGATGTCATCGCATACTTAGATGACATCTGTCTCTTCAGTGATACCTGGGAAGATCACTATTTAGGGTTATATGACTTACTGTCCACTCTACGTGAGAATAATTTGACAGCAAAACCTTCTAAAGCTTTTGTTGGTTTTGGTGAAATCTCTTTCCTGGGTCATTCGTGTTGGTCATGGTCTCTTGAAGACAGAAGACCACAATACTTCCAAAATACTGAACATCTCTGTTCCTAAAACGAAGAAACAAGTTAGGAGTCTCTTAGGTTTAATTCAATTTTATGGGAGATTTATTCCAAATTTATCTTCGATCATGGCACCTCTATCAACATTGTTGAAGAAAGGTTCGCCTAATCTGGTCCGTTGGTCTGAAGAATGCCAATCTTCACTAGACCAAATCAAGAATATATTTTCTTCTCCTCCCATCTTAAGATTACCTACTCTTGATAGGACTTTTGTTCTTCGGAGTGATGCTTCATCCACTGGGATTGGAGCAGCACTGATGCAAGAATATGCAAATACTCTGCATCCTGTTATGTACATTTCTAGAAAACTAAATGCGGCAGAGAGGAACTACTCGGTTTTAGACCGTGAGTTGTTAGCGATGGTTTGGTCAATTCTAAAACTACAAAGATTCCTCCTGGGCGCACATTTCATTCTAGAGACTGATCAGAAAGCTCTTACAGCTATTCAGACTAAGAATTTGAAGAGTTCGAGATCCACTCGAGATGCTATAGCTCTTCAACCTTTTCACTTCACGGTACGAGCTATCCGTGGTGCGGATAATGTGATGGCTGACATTTTGTCTAGATGCCCACATGACTCCAACTAATACTTCTGTCCTATATTTCCATATATTACAGAGTCATAACACCCCTATATTTCTACAATAGATTAGCACATCTGTACTTACTTTATATGTACACACTATCGTGCTTTGTTGTCATCTTCTTCTGTTCGTTTTTTAAGATGATAGAGGAGGACTGAGTAGTTAATATAAGGGCCGTTAGTTTACTAAACAGCCACAATTATTAATAATGTATTGTACCTTATGAAGCATATTAGTTATTAATTAGCATTATATTGCTTGTACTTTCTCAGAATGTCATTGTTGAGCTGAGGACTTACCTTACTAGTATCAAGCATGACGAGTTCTAGATTGTGTACTTACCCTCGGAATACCAGAGCATATGTCCTGGATCGTCATGTAGTTTAACTTTACTATGTACTTATGTCATTACATGTCAAAGAATGTACTATTTAAATTTTCCTATCAGATTTGTACATCCATTTTTAAAGACAATATTAGAGTATGCTGTTTAATGATGATTATAGTAACTTGCATACGTATATTGTGTTTACATGCTAACGTGATGTGTGTTGGTGACACCTCCCCGATGTGAATATTTTTTGAGACATATTTATTTTTCTGTTGAGGTATATCCTCACCAGACACTCTAAATTAGCCTATTGTTTGGCAATTTAGTTAATTATCAGCGCATAATTCGTGCGTTTTGAGCCGCTTATCGCATGCTCTTTGATATTGAAAAAAAAAAATATGTTCCACATTTTTTTTTAATCGGGAGGAGGTGGTGATATGTTGCGTGATAAATTCTCGCAACATCGTTTTGTTTCAATATCTATTTTATAACGCAAGGGCAACAACTGCTTGAAATTTATAGTCACTTTTCTCGGTAAGCATTTGTCTTCTCGCGTTGGTATCGAATGCAGTTAAGTTTGAGCTGTGGTCATTTTGCGCTGGACTGCGCATGACTTGTCTTGCTTCTTGGTCGATCGGTTTCCGCCCACCACTAGTGGAGTGAGCGATTTGGAATGGCGAAAGAGATGCCTCGTTGAAGAGGGGATCTCCGCTTTTTTTTGTTCTGTCAGGAATGTGAGAGTCCTCTTATGGATATTTCGTTTATTCGAGATAATACCTCTAGTGTATTTGCACATGCCGGGAGGCATAATATTTCTGTGTATTTCCGGAAGGCAAGGTAAATTAACATTTTCATTAACTCTATCGATTTTTGGTCGTGAACGATTTCTGGTTCATAGCCTGTCTTCGAAAGTCGTCGTCACGAGATGTTTTCCTAGCTCACATGTCGCTGTATTGTGCTGCATCGGTTGATGCAGGTTCCAAGGACCATTACTTGCTACTTTGTTAAATGAACTAGGTTTGAAAAACCTTTATTATCTAGAGGATATTTTTGAGGACATTATTTATACTTCGGCAGACGTGTCTGTCTTGCTGAAGTCAAACTAAGGAGAGTGAACTGATCTCATACATCTGGTTATCTCCTGGCTGTTATAGAAAGGGATGGAGTTTTTCACCTGACTACATTTACAGTACTATGAAATATAACATGCATCTGACTCATCATTGTAATGCTGTCTACCGTCTATTGCTGTATTGAATGTTGCTGTGATAATGACTGTTTGATGTGTCTACATATTCGCGTAACCATTTTGTCACTGTGGCGTCCACAATAAATAATGAAGAAAAACGTCAACGGCTGTTACAAGAATCATTGACTTTATACGTCGTGAGTTTACTGACGTCCTATGTGGATTGCCCTGTTATTTTTGTATGAACATTGTTTTGACTGAACACATCTGCACACCACACAAAACCAGACATGCGGATACCATCCATCATCATATGGCATCACGCATCAGCAAGGTAGTGGTCTGAGGCTGGCTACCTGCCACAGACGAATTTCTCAACAAAGTGCTAGTTGATGGCTTATTCTGTGTTGTAATGATTGCGCCAGGCAAAGTGATAGACTGGTCACTTGTTACACATGGCTTACACCGCACAGCGGTGACTGTAGGCTGACCGCTTTCTGCCATAACTAGGCCACTCGACACGTTCATGTTTACATTGCTTGACGAGGCGGTGCATAAGGGCTGACCGGTTGACTTAATTACATGACTGCTTGACGGAATAGTGACTAAGGGCTGGCTATCCGTTCTGAACTGATAATTATGGCTAAGCGCAGATGTAACCGCGCCTCCTAGCACTCCCACCCCAGTACGGGGAGAGTTGACTGCTTAATTACAACTGTGCGCATTTAAGGGTGCGTGCAGTGTGTGTTTGTGTATAAAAACAAAAACATCAAAGAACTACCTACATTAAACACAACTCTTAAATAATAATAATAATAATAATACACACTCCCTAAACTATAGGTGTTTACACGTTTTACTTTTAAAATTACATCACTATGAAATAAAGGAAAAAAGTTCATTTCTCCGGACACCGGCAGCTCACTGTCTGTTCTTGTTGTTGGTGCAACCAAGGCTTTCCTATACTTGGGAACTGGACAGGTCTGTCTGCACTGGGCCTCAGTGCACGGGGAAAGAACTTCTAGTAGTAAACTCATTCACTCACATGTTCAAAAGGCTTGCCCATCTATAAAGATATCGACTTGGGACAACATGGCCTCCATGTCGTCCTCTTCTGTAGTTGCTGCCCAACAGGAGGAGGCTTGCGTATTGAACGGCGTCGGCGCCTCTAGAACCTCATGTCTTGTTGGTGATGATCTTCTGCTGTTAGGTGCTGACATCACACGCTCGTCGGCGACAGGTGTCGGCGAGTTCCCTCTCGGGGAGGGCACCGGCGTAGGCGCCCTGGGTGATGGTGGCAAGTCTCTCCAGCTAGGGGAGCGCTTGCCCGGCGACCTGCTTTCACTACGCTTTACTTCTTTTGATCTCACAGGCTCTGTTGCCTGGAGCAGGAATCTCTTTCTATTTATTTCTTTCTTTTCTTTCTTGTTATTAACAACTTTGCTATATCCATCGCCCTCACTGGCATCTGGGCAATCTGGGGTAGGGGGCTCGTCTGCCCTGCTCTGCTCTGCCGGTGTTTTGTCGACAGCTGTCTCTTCTTCCCTCATTTTCTTGACTGGGAATGTGGCGCTCGCTTCTTGGGGAATTGGTTCACCCAATGGGTGTCTAACCCGCAGATTGCACATTGAATTTTCCTGCCTGGCAACGACACCCATATGCGCTGGGATTTTTCTTCTTGTCCCGTTATTTTTAAATGCATAAAATGAGGGACCTGGCATGTCGATGGTTTATACATGATATTCCATTTATCAGAGGCCGTTTTTATTCTGGTTACCTCGGCGTCCTTATCTCCGATAGCTGCTGCCGCCAGTCGTTGCACCGTCTCAACCTTCATAGTTGGTGGAATCCAATTCAGGATCCCCTTGGCTTTTTCTTTATCTTGGTGCTCAATATACACCGACATTTGTGGGTTGGTCCATTCCAATCGCTTCTCATGAAGGCCTTTATAATGCTTGAGCTGGGCCGCAGCTGTCAACGTGGCATACCATTTGAAAGGTCCTGCAAAGCGATATAGGGTGGCAATCCCACCTGTGCCCACACCTGCAGGCCCTGCGAGAATGCTCGCTATCAGAGAATATGAAGCCCTATTTGCCTGTGGGCCAGTAACACTAATAATCAAAGTACCTGGTTTATGGAAAGCTCCACCTTCAAAGTCTTCCTCCATGTTGACATGGAAAATCGGAACTGCTGGCGCTGCCATCTTATAATAATTATTCCTATTGGTTAGAAAAAACCAAATATGGAAACAAAACGAAGCTGTTAGCTGAAAAGCTACACCACAGCACACACACCTTAAGAAAGAGTGACGCCTTCGGTTTGACTCTAGCTTTGAGATAACTGTCTCAAGCTCTGACTGGTTACTATGATGCATCAGTCTTTATACTTGTCTGGTGATATGGCTTGCCAGAGGAAATATTTCTCATTGGAGTTAAGACCGGAAACCTTCTAATGATTGGTCTTGGGGGCTAGTGGACTGTTGAAATAATCTTTAACCTAACCATCTACGAATCCTCTAGTCTAAAATTATTGTTTCTATGTGATGATGACCAACCATTGTTTAAAATTCTCTAATCTAAATGTTTTCCGGTCTGACTTGTATGGAGTCCACACAAGGTTTGATGACATCATAGGTTCATGTGTGTCATGACTGATGATGTCATTGATTCTTGACTAGGGGTTTATTTATCTCTAACTAGTCATTCATAAGTATTTTACTATAAGGCTAACAGTTGTAGCTACATAATATTCTACACTGTTACACAAACTCAGAATATCTGTTCACTATAGTCTCGTACTTCAGAAAATTTGGTCGGTATTGCAAAAGAACTTTCTGTCTTCACCATTAGGACTAGGCGCACTTTAACAATAATCGTCTGTCACTACTTGCTATTTGTCGACATCTGTTGTTTTGTCACTTGACATTAACTCTAGTCACTTATATAATTTCACACGATGAAATATAATGCGAATTCTATTCTGTCACTCATCCGTCACACGTAATAATCTCAGTCAGCTAAGCCAATATCTTCTTGTTGAACGAAAATGGGGTGTTTGAAAATATTACACTGAACGACTGGCAAGAAAATATCTACGCGTT
The DNA here is from genome assembly GCA_024509875.1 of Oreohelix idahoensis. NCBI lineage: Eukaryota > Metazoa > Mollusca > Gastropoda > Stylommatophora > Oreohelicidae > Oreohelix > Oreohelix idahoensis. The sequence goes on along the minus strand of JAMPIV010008125.1, from coordinate 32,060 downwards.
ATGTTATTTCACTGGTTTTAAACGCTAAGGAGTTACAGTAAATTAAAATGGTAAACTTAACAGATTTTAACACTTAATCACAATTTCTATTACACAAGTCAAAAAATGAAATCCCCATGAGACAACTTAACACATTTAGCAAAGAACGGTTCTAGTCTGGCGTACTTAGATTATCTAAGAATTTCCGACCGACTCGAATAACTGAATTTGAGAGAGCGCGGTACATACAGGGCCGGCCCTAGGAATTTTGCCCCCCCCGTGCAATACCATACCTTGCCGCCCCAGCCAACCTCAAATTAACGTTTGAAATTTTTAAAACCATTATGCTAAACAAACTTCAACATTAATTTCATGACCTTTAGCCTAATTTTAAATAAGACCATTAATAATAATGTATTGATAAATTTATGAAAATACTGTAAAGTCATAAAATAAAACATTGACTTTATTAGAGACAATTATATGAAATAAATGTAGTTACATTACTTACATATAGGGGATGCTCTTCTCATGTGGAACGATGAGCTGTTGAGTGACAAACACTTAACTATAGTATGTACATGTTATAGCTTTTAGCACTATTTTCGTATTATTTGAATTGATATTGTTTGAAGTATGTACTGCTTAAAAAGACACTTTTCTTGCTTTCATATGTGCAAAAGGGACCCCAAGATGCAGCAATAGTGAAAGCAGTCAGCGACCCATAGCTTGACCGCTTGCATCAGGACCAGCGAACCAGAGCTGGTCAAGACCGTACTCTACCTCCACGTGGTGGTCCTGGAAACAGTCTGCAGCAGTGCAGTCTGGCTGAGCGAGTACGGATCGAAATGGGAAGGCAAACTCGGTCCCTAAAAAATGCCGTGCTGAAGTCGGATGTGTCGACCGAAAGGTGCAGATATCACAGCTACGGCGTAAACAGACACAACGCAACCACCGTCCTTTTCAGGGCGAGCGACGAAGAAGAAGAAGATATGTCCAAAAGCAGAAATAAGGTCTGCGTAGCCTAATTTTTGACCGATTTCATGTTAAATTGAAATCATGGCAAGTCCTTCCAATCTAGTTTCGGCCATTGTTGAGCGTAAATAAGTTTTAATATAAGCTTCAGTCTAAAACGTAGCAGCTTTGTGCATCGGGGGAAAAGACTTATAAGACAGCATCAAGAAGACCTATCCATGAAGACAACACCACTGAAGCCCACCCTATACCCTGTACCATGGGAGCAGGCCAGCAGTGCCCTCCAAATTAATACACCAGTCAGTGGTCTCACAAGTGGATGTGAGTATAATGATCTGCAAAAACGAACTGCTACATTGAGTATGATCCAAGAAAGCTATCCCGATCAATCATGGATACATGCCTATACAGATGGATCAGCAACTAATGCTGTTAGGAATGGAGGTGCCGGTATCTTTATCTCATATCCTGACAACCACTATGAGACTAGGCACATTCCCACTGGTAAATTCTGTTCCAACTATACAGCTGAGGTTCAAGCTCTAGAGCAAGCTGCAAATATGATTTAAAACACCAACTCTGACTGCCACCAGGTAGTCATCCTCACAGATGCACTGTCTGTCCTGCAAGCTCTCAAGGGTGGTAAACTCCCGCATCTGAGAAATGAACTAAACAAGGTAGCTGCCAAAAAGAGAACCATACTTCAGTGGGTACCATCTCATTGTGGTGTACCCGGAAATGAAAAGGCAGATAAACTTGCAAAAAAGGGAGGAGAATGTGAACAAGAAGATAATGAAGTCACATACTTTGAGAAAAAGAGAGCTATCCAGACTATCAGAAGAGAACAGAACCAACCCAAAGACGACTATCACACTCTCGACCGGCAGGGACAGATAACTATTTTTCGACTCAGGACAGGGCATAACAAACTGAATAAACACATGCACAAGCTACGATTGTCTCAACACCAAACTCAAAGCTATATGGAGTTAAAGAGGAACTTCAAACAACAGTCGAATTCATCATGAGAACTCGTCTGACGGTGTAATCATCAAAGATGCGATCGCAAGAAGAAGAAGAAGAAAAAAAACTACGCTCACCACTTGCTACCGTTACAGGCAAAGTTAGTAATATTCTTAAGGCTATTACGACATTAGGAGCAATGTTATTTTCAATAATATAACGAAGAACTTCAATTGGCGGTGTATTTTCTGGTACTAATTTGGATACTACTTTCAGTTTATCACATAGCTCAATGGCATCAATGTCTCTATTTTCTTGATGTGTTAAAACGCCTTCTAGGTTTTTACATTTGTTTAAGAGCTCATTTGTCGTCTCAGATTTCAATTTAGGGATGTTATATAAAAAGGAAAAATGTGAACTGTGATGTTCCTATTGCTCGAACCTTTCTTCAATAGAGTTAGTTGCTACATCAATAATAAAAAAGAAAAATTCAATTTTGAATTTAGTTTTGGGATCCAAAATAGATTCATTTCTTGCTTCATAGTTGTGTTGCTATTTCTGCCAACGCACCCTAGTACATTCAAACGTTGGTATCAAATCAAGATCAGCTTCAACTTTCTCAGCTAATGTTGTAGCATCAACAAGAAAATCTTGAAATGATTCATCATTTCTGAGATTCTTAAGGCTTTGGAAAACATTTCTCAAAGTTGTTATCAATCAATCAATACCCTTTAGCTCCCCAAGGAGCATAGGCCTTCAACAAACACATGCCAAGTCTTCCTGTCCCGTGCCATCCGCCCAAGCCCTCCCCATGTCCCCCCATCACTTTCACCTCTGTGTACAGTTCTCCTCTCCATGTGTTTTTCGGTCCACCTCTGCCTCTCTCTCCCCGTGGACTCCAGAACAAGGACTGCCCCGTAATGCTATCAACAGGCTTCCTCAACGCGTGTCCCACCCATCGCCAGCGTCCTCCTCTCATCTTCCGCCCCACTGGCACCCGTCCGGCTCCTATAATCAATTCCACACCCGTGACCCTGTCACACCATCCCAGTCCCTCCATAAAGTTGTCATGGCACTAGTCAATTCCTTTTTATGCTTTGCAACAGTTTACTAGCAACATTAATTTCGTTTAAAACATAGTGCCATATAACCAGACAACATAAAAATTTAAAATCTCTGAGTTTTAGGGCAAGGGTTTCAGCTTCATGTCTCGCCATTTTGTCTACTGACTCGTCATCAGCAATTTCTATCAATGCATCATAAAATTCCTCAATATAATATCTTAAAGGACGAATGGCCTCGATTCTAGATTCACAGCGAGTTGTACTTAGTGGCTTGGGCGTTAGAGTTGTAATATGTTTCTTAAGAATTCCCCAACGAAGTGTTGACGCTGAGAAAAACACATACAATTTCTGAACCGTTTCAAAAAATAAAACCCCTTCTCTAGATGACATCGCGGCATCATTGACCACCACGTTGAGAGAATGAGAACAGCAAGAGATATAAAAAACTCTCGGGTTCAAGTCCCTAATACGTTGTTGAACTCCTAAATGTTTTCCATTCATATTTGATCCATTGTCATACCACTGGCCACGCATGTTTGCGATTGGAATATCCATGTCTGACAACTTTCTTAGAATGCATTCGGTAAAAGCTGAGCCTGTAGTGGCTCCTACAGCAATGAAACCAAGAAAATGCTCATGAATGTTGATATCATTTGGATTCGTATTAACAAATCTTAAAATTAGTGTTAATTTTTCAATGTGACTTACATTGGGAGTACAGTCTGCAACTATGCTATAATATTTAACTTTCTCCACCAAAGAAATTATTTCTTTTTTTTATGGTTCCAGAGAGAAGAGCAATCAATTCATTTTGAATGTTTTTCCCAACGTAATGTTGGGTCGATCCACGAGCTACTCTCATTAAATGTTCACACATAGCACTATCAGATCTGGCAATCAGTTCAACAAGCTTTAAAAAATTTCCATTGTTAGGGTCATATAATTTATCAGATGTTCCACGAAATGGCAAGCATTTGTTGGCTCAAGAACTGGACAATAGCAATTAAGCGTTCTATTATGCTCTTCCAGTGTCGAACTTCTGAATTTAATAACTTTTGTTGCATTGAATTAGTTGTCTGTACTGATTTAAGCCTTTACGATAATTCAATCCACTTTGTATGGGACTCCAAGTGGTTTTTATATTTTTCGTGTTCATTAAGATACACATACAAATGACCCCAATCATTATAGCCATCAGTAGTGAGTGACATTTTATTTTAGGGAAAACAACTTACAGCAGAACAACTTACAGCAGAAACAAAATACAGAATCTTTTTCTTTTGAATACACTAACCCCGATCGATTAATATGTTCTCCATTGCTTAGCTCCCTAGTGTAAAAATTTAGTGAAAATTTCCGACCATCAGAGCTGCGCGGAAAAAAGAACTCATTTTTTGGTCTCTCTGGCAGGCCGTTTTTACGATATCCAGTCTTTCGGTATCGCTTAAAGAAGGATTCCATCTTGCCGGATCAGTGTACCTCTCAAGTTCATCATTTAAATCTCTGGAAATGGAAACGGTCAAATCAGTCTCATTTTCGACATTGTTAGTAATATCTACGTTACTGGGGTCCGAGTTAGAAGTACTTGCCATGAGCTCAGAATCATTTTTTTCGGTACATTTGCTTTTTTTCTTCTGTCCTACATCAGCTGTTTCAGTTTTTAGATATTTATGTAAAGCCCCGCTATGTTTTTGAATATCGCGTTCTTTTTCCAGTTTCCGTTTCCGATATTCTGCACCTCATAGTTTTTTTCTTTTATTTGACATTATATCTATTTGAATATTAAAACTGTTTTAATAAACCCTACAATAAAATGTATTATTTAGTAATGAATGGAGGCTGAAGCACTGTACTAATTTCCATAAAACGTTTAAAAAACGTATTTTTCACTGTAACACATAGCACACTAACACTGAGCAAAATCAACTTCCTTGAATGCACACTCGAAAAAAACTGAAACATTCAAGCCGCCAACATAGAACGGTCGTTAAAAAAATTAATTCCTGATTCCCACACCAAGTTAATTAATTCCCGTCTCTCGTTCAGCCATGCCGGAAGATTTATCGTGGTGGTCTTCAGTTGACCACTGAACACGGAAATATAATCCTCTGGGAACCACTGTGGTTTCGACGAAGCGAATAAATTGTACTGATATCCCTAAAGAAATACCTTTTAGTGCCTTTGTAGGAGAAGATAGCATTAGGATCGTATGGCAGAACTATTAGTGAAGACTTGAAAAACAGCTAAAGAACAGACGAAAATAATCTAGACGAAACCTTCGTACACTCCGTGACACCATCCACAGAGGGTTTATTTCAGGAGCCGTTCAGGTTATTCAGTCAAAATCCCGGTCGATGACACTTCTACAAATGCCCGCGCCCGGGCTTGAACCTTGAACACCTGATCACTAGCGCAGTGTGGTAACCATTATACCAGCGCTGCTCCCAGGCGGAATATTTTGGCGGAATTGTAAAAAAAATTAAAACGATTTTTTGCCGCCCCACAAAGCTTGCCGCCCCGTGCAAATGCACGTGTCGCACCGTCGGTAGAGCCGGCCCTGGGTACATATACAGAAATTTATATATATATACGAACAGAAAATTGCGTTGTTTCGCTTAGCCAATGGTAGACACTAAATGGGAAAGGAAAGGCTACATCAAACATGAGTTAGCTACCCGAAGAGCGTCAGCTGGGAAACTGTTCGGGCAAAAAATCTAGGATTCCTTAGCAAAAGAGAGATTGGAAAGAGGACGAAGATCGCCGTGTACAGCTCCACTTATGTCCCAATCTTGACATATGGATGCGAGTTATGAGAATGACTAAAATCCCCAAACCAGCTGCATACCTCAGAAATGAGGTATCTGAAGAAGGTGGTTGATGTAACAAGAATTGACATGGTCCTCAACCAAACGATACTGCAAGGCCTCAAAACCCAGCCCTTTAGACCCCAGTAGGACAGTCCACCTTAAGATGGTCTGGCCATATATGCAGAATGGAAGAAGGTCGGCTACCACGACATATAGGGAAACCAAGAGCCAGGGATCCAGATCTCCATGACGACCCAGAGTTTGCTGGGTCAACAATGTTTGACAATCCTTAAGGAACGAGGACTGGATTGGAACCAGGCCGGGAGGAAGACCACCGATAAGAGGAAGTAAGTAAGTACATTTTTCTTTTAATTCTTTCCGTGTCTTTTTTTAACAGGTTTCTCTTTGGCTTCATAGCCAGTGCGTCTAGATAAGTATGACTACATCCACTAAATGTAAAATAGAATGTATAAGAGTGAAATGACTGCAGGAGAAATAGTGATATCATCAATACATGAAACAGAAATAGTTCGCTGTAATTCTAACTCGTCATGTTGTGAGGGGTTACTGGCTCGTGTAATACGACGTCTGTGTATTACCATAGTTTAGTTAGGGGAGATAACGTTTGTCATTTGAAGGGAAACAATTAAATTAATAAACACTAAAATATGTTATAAATATGGTTGAATTACCTTTAAATGTCACCTAACTACTTTTTTATTAATATTTATGGCACAATTATTTTTTAACTAAATTCTTTGCACAATTGGCACTTGCTTTGATATTTGGTTTTTTCGCATGTAGCATTTAATAGCCACATTAAAGAACTGCACTTGATGCATAATTTGAAGAGCGAACACTTACGTGTGCAGTATCCTTTCAATGTTAGTCTGAAATAATTATCCTGAAAAAAATATAGTTCCTCGGCGCAAAAGAACGTTCATCATCAATCTAACGAACATACTTTAATACAAAACATCCCAAACAAACGAACCTTCAAGCACAGCTCTTTCACTTGCGCACCTAGATACATATACTGTTCAAAAAAAGAAACGCAACATTTTTGGTGTTACTTTTATAAAAGATATTCGATGATTGGACATCAGTCAACCTATTGACTGGGTTCATCTGGTCATTAACTTCTCGTGGTTACCTGAATTGTACTCACCTCATGATTTGTGACGTCATGAAAGAGGTCAAGGTCAAAACAACATTTTTGACAATAACTCGTGACAGGTTCATGAGAATCCCGTGAAACTTACTGAACACAAAACTCTCTGACCATATTATTGAATGCCTATAAAACATTGACGCTCCTCGAATAAATTCAGTTGAAAATTCAATGCGCAAGTATGGCTCATCTCACTACAGAACAACGACTCATCATTATTGGACGTTTACAGACTGGACAGTCACAAAGTGTAGTGGCCAGACAATTTAATGTGGTTAGAAGCACCATTAGTCGCCTTTGGAGGCGATTTCAAGAAACTGGCTCAGTGGCAGACCGGCTGCGCAGTGGAAGACCCAGAGTCACAACTCCTGCCGAATACCGCTTCATACGGCTGCGTCACCTCAAGAATCGACTTGCATTTGCGTCCTCCACAGTCCAGTCAATGTTAGCAGCTCGTCGAATTTGAAATCAAACGGTCAGGAGTTATTGTCAAAAATGTTGTTTTGACCTTGACCTCTTTCATGACGTCACGAATCATGAGGTGAGTACAATTCAGGTAACCACGAGAAGTTAATGACCAGGTGGACACAGTCGACAGGTTGACTGATGTCCAATCAGCGAATATCTTATATAAAAGTAACACCAAAAATGTTGCGTTTCTTTTTTTGAACAGTATATTAGACTGGAGGAAACATGTCAGTTACAGACAAGAGCAAGAAGTGTCTGTTTAGATGTACAATGACTTTATTTACGTATTTTTCGTAATTTCTACGAGGGCTTCCAAATACCAAGAAATGTTTAACCCGTCACCCATTAACGTCATTACTTGACATGGGTTGTGCTGTTCTAACATGTAGAAGTTGATTTCTCGACATAGATAATTAAAATTGTGGTCAACATTATGGTCGACACCGGAGACACCTTTTATTATGGTGGCAGGTTCTCTTACAAGCAGATTATCGTATTCGTTTACGTACGGTAACCTAACAAGATCTGTTGGAACTGGAGTGAATGGTCTACCTTACTGTACACAATCGATGGTTTAAAAGAAATTGAGAGCAAAATCTATAGCATTGCTTTCATCTTCAGAAATATGTTAAACCTCACTGTAATACTCCAACTACTGACAATGGCTACAATTTAAATTATGTAACATACATATGTACACCACTGGGACATTTTAGGACCATGCAGACGTCTATGGTTGGCGAAAGTCACGAAGTTAAAGGTAATATCTGTATTTACTTGTGTCAACCTGACCACACATTATTTACATATGTGAACATGCGATTGTGAGTACTGACATGCATGATACGACACTTAAGCGTTGACAGAAGAGTCTGTAGAAGTAAAATGTGTGAGAATTATCCTGGGAACATTGTACATGATCGTGTAACAAATGAACAGCTAAAACCAACATAAAAGTGATGTCTGTGGTAAATGCCTGGTCACATGATGTGGGACAAGTTCAAACAAGTCACGTTGTCTTTAATATAGCTCACAACAGTTCAAACTATTTCGGGACATTCAAAACATTTTCTCCACATTCAATATTATTTTTGTATCCCCCCCCCCCTTTCTTATTATGTCTCTTCCGTTATAGCTATTTTTTATTGCTTTATATTATTGCTTTATTTATATATTTTATTGCTATTTATATATTATATATTATATTATATATTTGATATATATATATTAAAGAAAGGGCTATTATATATATATATATATATATATATATATATTTATATTATTATTTTATTGCTTTATTATTTATATATATATATATATATATATATATATATATATATATATATATATATATATATATATATATATATATATATATATATATATATATATATATACAAGCCCGGGCGTCAGTATTTGAAGCAGTGTCAACGACCGGGATTTTGACTCAATAACCTGAATGGCTCCGGAGTTAAACCCTCTGTGGATGGCAAGGATCGAAGCTCCTGATCGGGTTGGAACGAACGAACGAACTTTATTTTCAAAGGGTTAAGAATTGGGCACGCAGGCCCGTCTGACATTCTGCCCTTCCTCTCTCTCTCATCATGTATACTATATCCTTTCATCCTCACATTTACTTTAAGCATAATTAAGGCATTTATCATTATAAAAGTAATATTACATTTGCAATAGTCATTATAATTAAAGTACGTTTTTAAAATAAAAGTAAAAAATTAAAAAATAATAAATAATAATAATAATAATAATGAATTTTAAAAAAATAAATAAAAATAAACCTTTAAAAAAAAACAAAAAAAACAAAAAACAGCAACAAGACGTAAAAATGGAATTGTTCGTACAGTAAATGAGGGATTTGAGACATATTCAGAGGTACGACGTATGTTATAAGAACTCGTGACATTTTCAAACGGTGTGCAACTGAATGACTCGGGGACTATTTTTAGGTTCGTCAAGATGAGGTGGGGTAAACAGTTACTTTCCTCGCTGTCTTTGCGTCCCAAACTCAAGACCAGAATCAGACTAGGTAGATAGTTAGATAGGCATATACGAAAGCAATTAATTTGCGAAGGGTTGAAAATCGGGCACAGTCCCCTCTTGCATTCTTCCTTCCTCTTGCTCATCTTTTATTACTGTTACTCAAACATTCTCCAGCGTACTGAAAGTATTAATGTAAGGGCAGTGCAACATTACAAGGAAGTATAACAGCATACATTAACAGTACCTGATCATAAAATTAAGAATATAAGTTATTAAGAATATAATATTAAGATTAAGTATATTGTAATGAAAACTATATCATCAGAGCCTCCATACAGTATATTAGATAAAAGTGCAAATGGCATATAATCAGCACTCATAAAGTATTTGAACAGTATGCGATTGTATGAGTAAGGACTGTGCGTGTTTTTCAGGTCATTGGGAAGATTGTTCCAAAGAAGAGCAGCTGAGTAAGCCAAACTTGTCTTAAATAGGTCTAGACTAGGCTTCTTCTCTCTTCTTCGATCCTTAACCACCGACCGTCAAAGCAGTCAGTGGCCATCACGCCTAGTGGCGTCTTGTAGTTCAACAACAAATTGATTCCACTTTGTACGGTGGGTGGCCATCCTTCGTACAGTGCCCCAACTCTGGTTCATTCTTTGCATCTCAGCCTCCACAGTCCTCCGCCAAGTTGTTTTTGGTCGGCCTCTCTTTCGCTTTCCTTCAGGGGTCCAAAGCATAGCTGTTCTTGTGATGGCATCCGGGTCTCTTCTGAGGACATGACCAACCCAGCTCCAGCGTCTGCCAGCTATGATGGTATGCATGTCCTCTTGCTTGCTACGAGTAAGCAGATCTTGGTTGGTGATGGTATTCGGCCAAAAGATTCGGTGAATTTTTCTTAGGCATGTTGTGTGAAAAGAGGACAATTTTGACATTTCCTTCTCTGTGACTCTCCAGCATTCCGCACCATAGAGAAGCACAGAAAGCACGCAACTCTGGTATAATCTAAATTTTGTGCTTGTGCTGTATTGGGAGGACTTCCAGATGTTATTTAGGCTAAAGAAAGCTTTTCTTGCCTTATTCATTCTGATGTTGATGTCTTTGCCTGCCCCACCGTCTGGTGTTACTATGCTTCCTAGGTATGTGAAGGTATCTGTCTGTACCAGTTGCTGATTCCTTACTGATATGGGCTCAGGGTTGCTCACATTGAGCGTCATGACCTCAGACTTCTTTAAATTGATGTTCAAGCCCACCTGCTGGCTAAATTTATTAAGTCTATCCGTTTTTTTCCTGGATGTGTTGATGTGAATGTGCCAGCAGTGCAATGTCATCTGCATATTCCAGATCTTCCAATGTTGAAAATGTAGTCCATCTTATTCCTCTTGGACTGCCCTCTGTTGTCTGACGCATCACCCAGTCTATGACTGTTAAAAATAAAGTGGTTGATAAGGGGCATCCCTGTCGTACTCCTGTCTTCACCTCGAAGGTTAGGTTGCTCTGCCCAACACTACACGTAAAGTTGGCATAGAGACTTTTTATGATTGACACTATGCAGCTTGGAATTCCATAAGCCCTCAGTATTTTCCATAAACTGTCCCTATGTATGCTGTCAAAAGCCTTTTCAAAATCAACAAAATTTATGTAAAGCTGTCTTTGCCATTCTGAGCACTGCTCTATAATGTTCCTGAGAGTGAATATATGGTCTACACATCTTCTGTTCTTTTTAAATCCTGCTTGTTCTTTCCTCAGTTTGTAGTCTACTGCCTTTGAAATTCTCTGTATAATTATCCTGCCTAGTATTTTGCAGGGAACTGAGAGAAGAGTGATTCCTCTCCAATTATTGCAGTCTGAAAGATCTCCCTTCTTGGGCAATTTGACAATTATTCCTTTGTTCCACTCTGATGGTGTTGTCCCCGTTTTCCACACTTGTGCAAATAGTGGTTCTAATAGTTCTGCTGCTAGCTCAGGGTCTGTCTTAAATAGCTCTGCATTTAAGTTATCATGGCCCGGAGCTTTACCGTTCTTTAACCCTTTGATTGCTGTGATGATTTCTTCTTTTCGTGGAATGTCTGTATTTACATCTAGATCGTTTTCAGCCTCAGGAACATTCAATTGTGTCTCTGGTATTTCCTTGTTCAGAGTTTCTCTGAAGTGCTCTGCCCATCTTGTTTCCTGTCCCTCTGCTGTCTTGATGAGATTTCCTTGCTTATCTCTTACTAATGTAATATTGTTTGCACCTTGTTTTCCGCTGATGAATTTAGTTATTTTGTATACTGTGCTTTGTTCATTTCTCAGTGCTGCCTCTTCTGCCTGTTTTGCAAGATCGTCTAGGAAATTCCTTTTGTTGGCTCGGGTTTGGCGTTTAACTTCCCTGTCCAGTTGACTGTACTGTTCGCTATATAGTTGCTTTAACCTGGGGGACTTCGCTTCTGTTTTCTTTCTTTTCATTTCCTTTCTCATCTTTATGGTGTTTAGTGTTTCTGGTGTTATCCAGTCTTGCTTCTTCCTTTCCTGGAATCCTAAGCATGATTTGCTACTTTCCTTATATATTGTTGAAATGGTGTTGAAATTCTGGTCTATATCATCAGTCAATGTCTTTTCCTGGCTTTTGGCAAATTGACATCGTTTCTTAATGTCGGCCGCAAAAGCTTTTCTGGTAAGGGGGTCCTTCAATTTGCTGATGTCAAACCTTTTCTGTGTAGTTACAGTTGGTCCAGCCCTTCTCAGTTTCACTTTCAGTTTTGCTACTACTAAATGGTGATCGCTTCCCACATCTGCACCTCTTCTTACCTTCACATCTTGTAATGCATGTCTCCATCTACCGTTAACCATGATGTGGTCTATCTGGTTTCTGTCCCGACCATTTGGTGATTCCCATGTTAACTTGTGAATTTCCTTATGTGGGAAAAGTGTTCCTCCAATGACCAGATTGTTAATGCTACAGAAACTTATTAGCTTATCCCCATTTTCGTTTGCTACTCCGCTGCCGCATTTCCCCATTGTTCTTTCATTATATGTATTGTGTGTACCAACTTTCGCATTGAGGTCTCCCATTACTATAACAAGATCATATCTAGGTGTGTCCTCCATTTCTTTCTGCAGTTGTTGATAGAATTCATCCTTGACCTCCTCATCGCTATCATTCGTTGGTGCGTAGCATTGTATTATTGTAGTGTTGGTGAATCTCCCTCTCAATCTCAATCGTATCAGTCTGTTGTTGATGGGTTTCCATTCCAGTAATGTCCTTTCTATCCCTTTCTGTAGAATAATGGCTACGCCTTCACTGTGCTGTCCATCCTCTCTTCCAGAGTAAAGTACTGTTTCTCCTGTTGATGTTTTAACTTTTCCTGCCCCTGTCCATCTGCTCTCGCTTATCCCCAGGATTTGTAACCTATAGTTTCTCATTTCTGCCGTGACCTGTCTTAGTTTACCTGTCTCGTACATTGTCCTGACATTCCAAAATCCTATTCTTTTGTCCTGTTTTGCGGTGAGGACATCCGTTTTCATGTCAGTGGCTTCCTTTCGGCTTTCACCACTGACAGTCATACGAGCCACAGACTCCGAATGTGCATCCCGCAGCAAAGTTTGTTCATTTGATGTTGTTTCCGTAACTTCATTATTTTTTTTACATAGACAGGGGTGTCAGCCCTATGCTAAAACCCCCAACCTGGAGGACCAGGGTACCAGCTTTTGTCTGACCCCTACCCACACAGACCAGTCCAGCTTGGTTGAACCTACCAGGAGTAAAACTCCCACTGGCATAGCTCTGGGGATTGTCAGGGTACGCAAGCTGCCATACCGCTACAAGGTATAGGTACCATTGATGGCAGAGACTAGGCTTGGGTGTCTGTAATTTGTTTAAGCGCTGGCTACGCCTTTCATTGGGAGCCGCGGTAGCATAGTGGTTAGTGCACTGGCTTCCTAGCGCAGTGGTCTATGGTTCGATCCCTAGATGAGGCGGGAATTTTTTAGGCCACACACGGCTCCTGGGTCGATCCAGCCCCAAATGGGTACCAGAGCAACTCTGGGAAGGTTAAGGCGGCCGGCGTGATGTCGACTACATCACCCCCCGTGTGCCGACGGTCAAGATAATATGGGCCTAACACCATATTCCCAATATGCCCCAATGGGCGGGTAACGGGTTCCTTTAACTTTTTTTTTAACGCCTTTAGTTATATTTTAAAAGCGGCCAGATACTTTGGAGCCTTCTGTGACAGGATTTTGTGAATAAATTTCCCTTTGTTAACTAGGAAGCGCTTCCTGAGGGGTAATATTTGAAGATAATTATATAAATCTATACAATGTGATTGGTGTTTATCAGCAACAAGGCGCATTGCGCGTTTTTGAAGCAAGTGGAACCTTTTTGTGTTGGAGACAGAACAACCATCCCAGATTGTGGAACAATAGTCTAGATGCGTTTGTATATGAGATATGTAGAACATTTTTGTTGCCTCCTCATCCAGGAAATGTTTAACTTTGGCTAATTGGTAAACTTTTTGTGCTGTTTGCTTTGTGAGTGCATGTACATGTGAGTTCCAACTTAGGTGTTGGTCAACAGTGATACCTAGAGTTCTGTGTTCATTTACGTTTTCAATTAGTGATGTTCCAATGAAGAGCTGAAGTGTTGTTTTCTGCAAGTTTTGTAGCTTTTGTCTGGTTGATATTAACATACATTTTGTTTTACTAATATTTATTTGCATGCGATTCTCGTTGCTCCACTTAATAAGATTATGTGTATCGTTTTGTAAAGATTGTTCTAGTGTGGTGCAACTTTTATCACTAGTATAGACAGTACAGTAATCGGCAAACAGGTCACATGATGAGTGTTTGAAGTATAGAGGAAGATCATTAATGTATACGGTAAAGAGAAGAGGGCCGAGAATAGAGCCCTGAGGAACACCTGTATTGACAATGGTTGGGTTCGACAAGGAATTATTGTAAGAGACTATTTGTTGTCTGTCTGGCAGGAACGAATTAATTAACTTTACCAGCTTAATATTTACTTTCATTGTTTCTAATTTTCTGATTAAAATAAAGTGATCTATCATATCGAATGCTTTTTTAAAGTCAACAAAGATTGCTCCACATATATTATCATTATTGATGTTTAGGTGCCAATTGTCTATCATCTTTGTTAAAGCTGTGTGGCATAAATGCTTTGGTCTAAACCCCGACTGACTGCTGATTAGCAGGTCATTATTGACTAGGTGTTGTAGTGTTGTTCTGTGGATGTGTTTTTCCAGTAGTTTGGACAGCGACGATATAAGAGAGAGATGGGCCTATAGTTACTAAGATTACTACTATCAGATGAACCTGGTTTGAGAAGTGGGTATACTTTAGCGCTTTTAAAAGCAGATGGAAAGTAACTCCTTGCGATACATTGATTATATATATATATATATATATATGTCAGTGAATCACTAATGGCAGGTGTGGCAAAGCGCAGTATTCGATTACTGATTCCATCAAGTCCCGATGAGACCTTATAAAGTAGGACGTTATTGTTTCTAGTAAGTCTGGGAATATCTGCATTGTTTGCTTATTTCATTATGTACACTGATGGGTCTGTAGTCCGTGGTGAGAAATCTTGATGGGACTTCTCGGCTAGTGTTAAGGGAAGGATTGTCGCTGAACATAGCGTGGCCTACAAGACAACTACATCCAGCTTGAGAATGAAGGTGGCTGTCTGAAACTTCAGGGCAGTTATTGAGTCAGAAACTCAGTCCATGCTTCGGAAGGTCCAAAATGGGTTGTTACGGCATTAATTGAAAACTTCCATAGAAGGTTCGAACCTTCATGAACTGGTGTGGATCTACTGTCCTGGTCACGCGTCAACGAAGGAGCTGACAAACTAGCTTCAAGAGCACTTTGATTGGGGTCATTGGATATGGACAATGGAGAGATACTGAGAACTATTTACGATCGCCTATTAGAGAATGACACTACAATCGATCGATCATCAAGTCTAAGATTGCTGGTGTTTGGCATTAGCTGTAAGACAGGCAGGGATGGACCAATGAGAGGATGCATCCGGCGTGTATACAATCAGCGCGCAACAGGAACAATCAACATTCATACACTTCGACATTTGCTGACGAAGACTAAGCTGTTGCGTGCATATTTTGACGCACATATTACAAAAATACGATATGGCTATTTAATATGGAAAATATATATTTGCATTCATTTGTGTATGAAAATGCTTCCTCTGGTAAAGCTAGATAATTCATGATTGATTTACACTTTTGATTATATGAGTGATCTTTCTTGATATTATCGGCGCATGGATATTGTATTCATGTCCGTTCTTATTTGTTCGGGCCAGAAAATAGATTAATTTTGCTTGTTATGTTTATGGCCTGAATTCATGTGTACTACTTGTCTAGTGCAAGTAGATTCAGTCGTATATTGTATACCTTTGTATGTTCAGGTCGGACTATATTCTTTCTGCCAGAATCTAGCGCAGGTTTTCGTAGTCCTACTGGGTTGTAAAGAGTTCCGATAATGTCGCCAAGAAATGGCTGAGTGCTTTTTCCAGGGCTGGCACTGTTTAAGGTTTAACAGTGATTCATAGATGTTTTTCTAGGAGAAGTTTGTGTCTCTGCAAGAGTCTATTTGTCAGAGATCCTCCTCATATGTGTGATTCGGACTCCAGTTATGCCAGACCCTAATTTTGATGATCTCGAGTCGATTAGACCTAGATGGAACATTGTGCTTCGTATCGCTAGGGTTGTGTTTTGTATCGACGAAGATGACAGGCTTTCCTACAGCAGTTATGTCTACATGAATTAACTTGATTACTGTAGAGCTGTATGGAAAACTTTATGAAATTATTTATATGCACATTATAAATTAACTTTGGCTTATATCTACCTTCCTACGAGTGAGTGAGCGACAACTCAGGAAGGCGGCCATGTTATATTCCTGTCATCATATTTTTGATCACTGTCAAGAGAACAGATTATGTATCCTACTATCGGGCAGTGGTATCGAGATCTTGTTATGAGGTGAAAACCCACTATCGTGGTTTATGAGTGTTATACAAACATTGGACATATTTCAGCTTAAGAACTTAGCTATGAAATGAAGGTTCGGCCAATGACTTTTGTATGTTTACCGATCCTCATTGACGCGTTCAGTCAGTAGAGGATACGGCGATTAGTTACCAGAACAGTGAATACCACCTTGGGTTGAATGATATTTCACTACTACATGAATGTATCATCCACGATTCAAATAACCAATGAATGTATGTCAACATGTGTCCATGACTGTATCCGTGCTGTCCAGTTTGCGTGCCTTCATTAAACTATTGAAATGTCAGAGGCAGTTCAAGTCGTCATTGCATTACATGAGAGTGTGTGAGAGTTATTACCAAGAGGTCTGTTACACCGAACTACTACACCATTCGCGTTACTTGACACTCCCACTCAAGGTCTACATGACAGGTTCATTCAACAGTGGCCAATACACAACAACACGTTTATTCTACAGTAGTGGCCAGACTTAGCATATCCTTGACACTCTACAGTGGTGAACCAGATTCCTGGGGTTATGATAACCAGACCATCCCTGACGCCACATACGACACGCATGAACACCAGTGTACAAGTTACAACGGGGCAGTCGATGTCAGCTTGACCTGTATTACCGATCGGATGCTGTATCTAGGTCAGCGCTTGTTGACAGTTTTTTCGCTGTACAGACGGTATTACACAGGACATTTGTATCAAGTGTAGAAAATATCTGGAGCAGTACTGTTGACATTTCTCATCGTACAGAAGAGAGAAGTGATTGTTGATCCTGTACAGAAGAATCACAGTGTTGTTGAACATAAAGTGCATATTTCATCGTTGGATCTTCATATGCTCAAAAAAATTGAACATTGTAATAGTGTAGAAAATAAATCTATTATTTAATTGTTCATTAAAAGTGGCAAGTTATTGTTACAACACTATACCTGCATCACATTCTATCCACAATACATTCTATTAAGTATATATATATATATATGTATGCAGTTATGCTATTAAGGTTTACATGTATTTATGTTTATATGTTATTTGTTGTGTGTTAAGTTAGTTTGTATTCTGCGGGCCTGGATGGGAGGTGACTAGAACAGGAAATACCAAGTGACATTGGTCTTGCTCTAGCGTTCTATAGAGAGCAAATTTCTTAATTGAAATTTGCATGCAACATTGTTTGCAAATATTTGTTAGTTGTAAAGACTGTATTCTTGTTGTTTTTATAATATTTCTATGTTCCTTAGTTTTGTTTGATTTGTTTGTATAATTGTAGGTCTCATCTTTCCTTTCATTTCAGTTCTTTACACCCTTATGTTTAAACACTGTGGCGTTATTTGTCTTGTTGATTTCATTGCGGTTATCATCACAGATTCTGTGATCATTTTTTTTTTGATTTTTTCTATTTTGATTTAATTTGATTCCTGCAATTGTTTTCATATTGTCTTTTCTTGTTGGTCCTTGTTAATGTCTTTGGTTGACAAATAATATATAAGGTATATTTGAATATATTTATATTATAGTACAGACCAGTACTTATGATCATTGATTACACTAAGAAAGTGTACAAGACCTTTGTAAGGTTTGTCTCCCACAGTGATTGGGATAGAAAATATTATTTTCCACAGGTACTCAAGTGATCATTGATTACATTAAAGAAGTATACAAGACCTTTGTAAGGCTTGTCTCCCACAGTGTTTGGGATATACAGATATTGTTTTCCACAGGTACTCAAGTAACCATACAAGTTTTGCACTAAGACTAAGTCTATAGTATAGACTTGTCTCCCATGAAAGTGAAATAAGGTAATTTATTTACTTTTTCAGGTTTCTGATTTAATAAGACAGGATGTCTACATTAGATTACTTTATTACACAAGGAAAATCCCTTGATAAGACTGGTAAAGACTTAGAAGAATAGGCTGTTGCTCAATATGACAAAGCATTAGCTGCAGAAGAGAAAAAAGCTGCTGCTGCTGCTGAAGAGAGAAAAGCTGCTGCAGAGGAGAGATGTCACAGTGGTGGTGCTCTGCGAACTGGCCTCACGGCACCAAATTACAGTATGTGACCGTGCCGGTATCTTGGTTTTGAAGACTGGTCCAAAAGGCACCAAATTACAGTATGTGTGACCGGGCCTGAGAACTGAGAACTGGTTACGGCAGCAAATTACAGTATGTGACCGTGTCGGTGTTCCTTCTTATATATTTTAACTAGGTGACTGAGGCAGGCCTAGTTATCTATTATTTACTTTGTTTCTTTCCTCCAAGTGAGACTATTTCTCCTACTGGCCCCCTTGTTCCGCCAGAGATGGTGATTCCTGGATGATATAAGGTTCGTCTTTTGTTCAACCCAGACCACGTTCTTCCCTCCTTGGTGGTGAGCAGCGACGTGCTTGTACTAGTGGTTTTAAAGCTATATATGTTATATAGGTTTAATTCTTTCTCACATACCCACTCCGCACCCTTATTGATTAAACCAACTTGAGTGCTGAATTTCCAAACATAATAGCTTTTATTTACATAACATGTTCCACAATCTTTTTTTCATAAAGGTACATTCCAATCTCCATTTTATATCCAGGCATATAGACCTAGGCTCTATGTATTTTCCCAAAGATTTTATTATTATATTCCTTACTGTAGACTCTTGACTAAAGTACTATAACCTGTCAGGCCTGGCTCAATTGCATGCATCAATATCAATTCATAAATTACACGTAAAGTTATATAATGTCAGGTGCAGCTGTGGAGGCATCTTCATACTTACTCTTTAGTGAGAGCGCATGAGTTGTTTCTCAGTAATCTAATTCACCATTTACTCTTCTGTCCTCTAATCTGTTTCAACCTGATCAGTCTTATACCCTGTTAAGAAGCATCTCAAACAAAACCAACTTATTTTGTAAATCCAACGTCGACAAGTGTTGTAGTATCTGGCTTCGATACTTACGTTGGCGAGAGAGCGCATAACCATACGACAGTGTTGCAAAACTCTGTGCAATTTTCTTGTTTAATAACAATGTCTCATCTTTTTTGTATGACAGCCCATCCTGGCTATCTGATAATAAAAGTTATCCACTTTTTTAAGCTTTAATATTGCCTTAGCTTCAATATTCTCTTCTGTAGCTCGCTCCCTTAAATATGAGCTTCATTAGCTTGTGACAATATGTTGAGTGTGTTTAAAAAAAACAGGTCTCTCTTCACTTAAGTCAAGCATAATTAGAATTAAAGACCTCTTTCCGGAATATACAGAAGTCCGTTACCTATCACTGTCTTACTATCACCCCTATGAGCTAATCCTAGGTTTAGCTGCACAAATTATTAATCAATTCTAAGGGTTCTCCTGAATTTCCTATTACTACCTTTCTATATCTTGCTAATTCTGTAGACCTTCTGCAACCCGCAGGTTTCACATTTCTTGAGCGCCCAGCGCGACACGTCTACCCTGGTTGAGGTTTCTGGTGGGACTAATCTCTTTTCGTCCTTCAATTTCCTATCTGATGGTCCAAAGTTGTTTTAGTTAATACGATTGGTCCATTGTTCAGTTCACTCACCTATCGCCACGCTTAATTCTATGCTGTCAACCCCGTGAACAGTGCTACATAACTGTTTATATTTCGCTTACTTTTTCACGTGCGTTTCCCTATCCTAACTCACTAAACTTGTAAAGGGTGTTAATATTCATAGTTATTCCCCTTAGTAATTTTTACCTTAGTTTCATTAATCCTTCTATATCTTTACTAAAATTAGTCTGATATGCAAATTTGGTAAACTCTAATGATATATACTTAGATTACTTTAAAGTCTAAAAAGGTTCCCTCCCTTACAAAAAACACTACATTTTCATTCTTTTATCTCCCATGTTAAGAACGAATAGCCTATCACTTAAATTATTCTGATTTTCTAACCCATTTTTATATACTCTTTCATCTTGTTAACACCAAATAACTGTTCGACTGACTTTAACTACAGCGTATTTTACGCTGTACAACCCAATGCCTAGTATCCGGCTTTTGGCTGGGATCATGTGTCTACACACAGGGACCGGTACAGTGACATTCATGTGTCATTAGGTCTCTTGTGTGAGAACACAGAAGATCACTACGGTGACACATGTTGTCATTGGGTCTTCTTGTGTTGGGACATGTGGTCTTGACCAGGGCCGGGTTTGGGCGGGGATAATGCGACCTCATGCGAGGAAAAAATATGCGACCTCAAGCGAGGAAAAAAAAAAAAAAAAAAAAAAAAAGACAGAGAAAAGCTGCTGCTGAAGAGAAAAAAGCTGCTGCAGAAGAGAGAAAAACTCTGGCTGAAGAGAAAAGATTAGAAAGAGAAGCTGCTGCTGAAGAGATAAAAGCTGCTGCAGAAGAGAGAAAAGCTGCTGCTGCTGCAGAAGAGAGAAAAGCTCTGGCTGAAGAGAAAAGATTAGAAAGAGAAGCTGATGCTGCTGCTGCTGAACAAAAGAAATTGCAGATGCAGGTGGAGGAAAGGAGATTTGTGGCAGAACAGAACAAATTAGAAGTTGCTGCTGCTGCAGAACAGAAAAAATTGGAAGCTGCTGCTGCTGCTGAACAAAAAAAATTAGATAGAGAAGCTGAAGAGAGAAAAGCAATAAGAGAACATGAGTTTGAATTAGAGAAATTGAAATTGACAAGTATGAGTAATGTTAATCAGGCATCTGGTGGTAATGGTAAACCCTTTAATTATAAGGTCAAGGTGCCAGCGTTCAACTCTGCCAGTGATGATATAACATTTTAGCTTTCTAGATTTGAACGTGCTTGTCGAGCTCATAATGTTGACAAATCACAGTATGTGAATCAGTTGTCTGAAAATCTAAAAGGGGAGTCTCTGACTAAGTTATGTTTTGTTGAAGAGGCCGACAAGGATAATTATGATGCTATTAGGGCAGCTTTGATAAAGAGATATCAGCTGTCAGAAGAAGGTTATCGTCTTTTGTTTAAAACAATGAGACCTGAGGTAGGTGTAGAATTCTCAGATTTTATTTCAGAAGCACGACTTACACTCTCACGATGGATTGAATTATCCAAAATAGAGAAAAGATTTGATGGTCTTACGGATTTATTGCTAAGAGACTAGGTCATGTCTTCGGTAAATAAACCATTCCTAGAGTTTTTACATGAGCGTAAACCTAGTACATTAAAGCAAATGGAAGAATATTGTGACCAGTATGCCACGGCACACCCTGACATGATTCTTAGTAACACTAACATTAAAGAGGGTATGCCAGTTGCTTCAGCAACAGAATATAATCATAATTACTCACACAAATTCCAAGGAGCTCAAAATAAATTTGATAAAAAGGTTAATTGGAATAAGTATCAAAACCAAGGTAACCACTCAAATCAGGGTTCTTCTTCGAAGAACTGGAATCGGGCTGACAGTCCTCGATACGCGAGGGGTGCCCATAATTATATAGAATTTCCGAAAAGGGAGTAACCATAGGAACTACCCAAGTTCTTCATGGAAACAACAAAACCAACATTACAGGGATACTCATTATAATGAGCATGATGATTATGATCATGAATATTGTGATTCAAACCCAAATAGGGGTTATACCAGAGGGAATAATAATTACAGAGGCAACAATAACCGAGGTAGATCACAACACAAAAGACATGGTAAATCTCATTACCAGGCTAACTCTGCACAACAAGAGTTTCACGAAGCCGGTAATCAAACCAATGATAAGAAAGACTCTAATAGTGTGGGATGTTCTGCTTTCGATTTTGACAGAGCATTTCAGTGTTCCCAATGAAAAACATTATTCGAGCCAACCACAGTTTCGACTTTAAGCTGTGGTCATCCTCTTCCTGCTCTTCCTGCGTCAGTCGCGCATGATGGAAGAGGTGCTCTTGTCTTGAATAGAGGTCTAGTAGATGGTACTCCGGTCTCAATTCTTTTCGATTCCGGGTGGTGCACAACCATTGGAGTGAGGCAGTCACTTATAGATCCTTCTCGAGCCACTGGCAAGATAATCAAATGCATAACATTTGGTGGCACATTGGAGAAGTACTCCACTGCCATTATCAACATCTCTACTCCCTTCTTTACAGGAGATGTGCACGCATGTCTGCTGCCGAATCCGATCGCTGATCTTATCGTCGGTCGCATTCATGGTGCGAAAGAATGCACTCCGCAACAAATTGCCGAGTGGGAAAGTGATAATATGCATACTGCAAATGCTGTAGTCACTAGAGCTCAAGCTCTAAACATGCCGCAATCTTCGCCTTCTGGAGATAATGATGACCAGAACCAAGGTGATCTCTTGGAGATTTCGCATGTTTCCTTTATAAAACAGCAGGAAGATGATCCTACTCTAAAGAAATTCTTTACTCTGGCAACAAAAGGTGATCCGAATAAGGATACAAATCGTAAATCTTGGATTACGATGAGGAATGACGTACTTGTACGTATGGTACAAGACTCCGCTAAATCCATTCATTCTCAAATTCTTGTGCCCAAAAATATGAGAGTTAAAATCTTACAGCACGCTCATGATTCTCAGTGTGCTGGACATATGGGTTTTTCCCGTACTAAATCTAGAGTTCTTGCATCTTTCTTTTGGCCTGCTGTGAATAAGGACATACGAATCTATTGTCGATCTTGTAAAATATGTCAAGAGGTTAAATCCAGAGGTCCACGCCATGCTGCACCTATTCAGGCTGCAGACATTCCCATTCGACCATTTCAAAAAATGGCGATAGACATCATTGGTCCATTTAAGATAAAGTCTGCTAGAGGACACCAATTTATTTTGACGTGTGTGGATATGTGCACACGTTGGCCAGAGGCTGTTCCTCTAAAGAGCATAACTACTGCTGATATTGCAGATGCTCTTTGGTTAATATTTTCTCGTCTGGGATTTCCAGCAGAAATATTATCGGACCATGGTAGCCAACTTATATCGGATACCATGTCTCAAGTGATGTCGACTCTAAAGATAGAGAGATCTCTGAGTAGTATTTATCATCCTATGTCCAATGGGATGGTGGAACGTCTGAATAGAACTCTGAAAAACCTACTAGGTAAGATAACTGAGGATCATCCTCAGGATTGGGACAGGGTTTTACCCGCGGCTCTCTTTGCATATAGAGAGGTCGCCAACGAACATACAGGATTTTCTCCTTTTGAACTTGTCTTCGGCGCGAAACCGCGAGGTCCTATGTCCTTACTTCATGATCTTATAACTGCTGATAATATTGTCGATGACACAAAATCCTCTTATGAATATGTCATTGCACTTAGACACAAGATTATTGAAGCATGCAAATTGGCAACTGCTTCTTCTGAATTTGCGAAACAGAAGGCAAGGCAATTTGCCAATAAGACCAGACGCTTGCGACAACTCTGTCCAGGTGACAAAGTATTGGTCCTGCTACCTTGTAGAGAAAACAGACTTCTTATTTCTTGGAAAGGTCCGTACGATATAATATCAAAAGTTTCCGATGTTGACTATATCGTCGATATTGACGGGAAGCATAAAACCTTCCACATCAACATGCTCACGGAATTCCATGAACGTCCGGATTATTTACAACCTGTTTTCCAGGCAACGGACGATTTTCCAGTCCAACATGGACATTACTCATCACTGTCAGTAATACAGGATGAGGAAACGAGTTTCTCGGATGTAAATCTACCTTTTCCAATGATTCCGCTTCACTCTAATGAATCATGGAAAGATGTTGCGATTTCTCCCGAATTATCTCCAGGAGAACAGAAACAAGTTTCTACTATGTTAGAACAATTTCATGATGTCCTTACTGACATTCCTGGTCAAACTGATGTCATTCAACATGACATTATTCTTACTGACCATAATCCTAAAAGAGTCAGACCGTATCCTATCCCGATACATTTTCAAGCACAGGTAGAAAAAGAGTTGGATGAAATTATAGAGTTACAAATTATTGAACCATCCACATCAGCATATTCTTCACCGATGGTTATCGTGCGAAAAAAAGACAACAACATACGTCTTTACGTTGATTATCGCAAATTGAATCAAGTGACGAAATTTGATGCTGAACCTATGCCTTTACTTGAAGAGCTACTTACCAGACTATCGAATTCTCATTTCTTTACTAAACTCGATTTGTCTAAGGGATATTGGCAAGTTCCATTATCCGAACACGCCAAACCGTTTACTGCTTTTTCGACACCTATGGGTCTATTCCAATGGAAGTTTATGCCTTTCGGCCTTATGAACGCCCCTGCAACATTCGTACGCATGATGCGTCGAATCCTATCTCATCGCTCAAATGTCATTGCATATCTTGATGACATCTGTCTTTTCAGTGATACTTGGAACGATCACTATAATGGGATAAATGAACTATTGTCTATCTTACGCGAGCATAACCTGACAGCGAAACCATCTAAAGCTTGTATTGGTTTTAGCGAAATATCTTTCTTAGGTCACCGTGTTGGTCATGGTTTCCTAAAAACAGAGGACCATAATACAAGTAAGATACTTAACATTTCTATTCCTAAGACTAAAAAGCAAGTGCGAAGTCTCTTAGGTCTAATACAATTTTATGGACGATTCATTCCGAATCTGTCCTCCATTATGTCACCTCTTTCTTCCTTGCTAAAGAAAGGGTCTCCTAATGTAGTCTATTGGACTCAAGAATGTCAATCCTCTTTGGATAAGGTTAAAACTATGTTTTCTACTTCACCTATCCTAGTATTGCCTTCTAAGGATAAGACATTTATTCTTCGTAGTGACGCTTCATCCACAGGGATTGGAGCAGCACTAATGCAAGAGTACTCTGGAACTCTGCATCCTGTGATGTATATTTCTCGAAAATTAAATGCCGCAGAGAAGAATTACTCGGTCCTAGACCGTGAATTATTGGTTATGGTTTGGTCCATCCTTAAACTGCAAAGATTTCTTCTTGGCGCGCATTTCATTGTGGAAACTGACCAGAAAGCTCTTACGGCTATTCAGAGTAAAAATCTGAAGAGCGCGAGATCAACGCGATATGCGATTGCTCTGCAGCCGTTTCATTTTTCGGTGCGAGCTATCCGTGGGTCAGAAAATGTGATTTCAGATATTTTGTCTAGATTCCCACATGATTCATAACTGTTAAATTATATGCCTAACTTTGCTACAGTTGTTCCTATGTTGAAATGTGTACACATATGGAATATATCATATATTGATTGTAAAACTACTTAGCGGTTCACTGATGTTTATTCACCGCTGGTCTTTCAATGTTTTTTCGTCTTTGATGATCATGATGTTACGGTATCTAAGATGAAATTTATGTATAAACTGATGTAGAAAGTGTGGCATTGCAAGTATTGTAGTATGCGTTGGTGACACCTCTCTGGAAATATTTATACTTAGAGAAATACTTTCTCTAAGTTCATGAAATATATTCTCAATGCTTATCATCTGTGCATTGTTATTGGTGCGTTGTGAGCCTATTGTATGTTGCTCCTAGATGTATTTCCCAAAAAAAATGTACCTTTTTTTCCCGAGGGGTGTGGTAATCTGTTGCGTGCATATTTTGACGCACATATTACAAAATTACGATATGGCTATTTAATATGGAAAATATATATTTGCATTCATTTGTGTATGAAAATGCTTCCTCTGGTAAAGCTAGATAATTCATGATTGATTTACACTTTTGATTATATGAGTGATCTTTCTTGATATTATCGGCGCATGGATATTGTATTCATGTCCGTTCTTATTTGTTCGGGCCAGAAAATAGATTAATTTTGCTTGTTATGTTTATGGCCTGAATTCATGTGTACTACTTGTCTAGTGCAAGTAGATTCAGTCGTATATTGTATACCTTTGTATGTTCAGGTCGGACTATATTCTTTCTGCCAGAATCTAGCGCAGGTTTTCGTAGTCCTACTGGGTTGTAAAGAGTTCCGATAATGTCGCCAAGAAATGGCTGAGTGCTTTTTCCAGGGCTGGCACTGTTTAAGGTTTAACAGTGATTCATAGATGTTTTTCTAGGAGAAGTTTGTGTCTCTGCAAGAGTCTATTTGTCAGAGATCCTCCTCATATGTGTGATTCGGACTCCAGTTATGCCAGACCCTAATTTTGATGATCTCGAGTCGATTAGACCTAGATGGAACATTGTGCTTCGTATCGCTAGGGTTGTGTTTTGTATCGACGAAGATGACAGGCTTTCCTACAGCAGTTATGTCTACATGAAGTAACTTGATTACTGTAGAGCTGTATGGAAAACTTTATGAAATTATTTATATGCACATTATAAATTAACTTTGGCTTATATCTACCTTCCTACGAGTGAGTGAGCGACAACTCAGGAAGGCGGCCATGTTATATTCCTTTCATCATATTTTTGATCACTGCCAAGAGAACAGATTATGTATCCTGCTATCGGGCAGTGGTATCGAGATCTTGTTATGAGGTGAAAACCCACTATCGTGGTTTATGAGTGTTATACAAACATTGGACATATTTGAGCTTAAGAACTTAGCTATGAAATGAAGGTTCGGCCAATGACTTTTGTATGTTTACCGATCCTCATTGACGCGTTCAGTCAGTAGAGGATACGGCGATTAGTTACCAGAACAGTGAATACCACCTTGGGTTGAATGATATTTCACTACTACATGAATGTATCATCCACGATTCAAATAACCAATGAATGTATGTCAACATGTGTCCATGACTGTATCCGTGCTGTCCAGTTTGCGTGCCTTCATTAAACTATTGAAATGTCAGAGGCAGTTCAAGTCGTCATTGCATTACATGAGAGTGTGTGAGAGTTATTACCAAGAGGTCTGTTACACCGAACTACTACACCATTCGCGTTACTTGACACTCCCACTCAAGGTCTACATGACAGGTTCATTCAACAGTGGCCAATACACAACAACACGTTTATTCTACAGTAGTGGCCAGACTTAGCATATCCTTGACACTCTACATAAGCACACTTTTTTTGCCCTGAGTGCAATGACGTCGATTTTGAATAATAATGATAATAATAATAATAATAAGAAGAAGAACGTATAATTATTACATATTGACAGTATTATGTATTCAAATATCAAATACATCAGACATGGAATTATGTGTCTTCTTCTTATTTAATCCTTAGCGGCCGATTGTCAAAGCAGTCAGTGACCAGCACGCCTGGTGGCGTCTTGTAGGGCAGGAACAAACTGCTATTTCCTATGTGCAGTAACCCAGCTCTGGTTCATTATTTGCATCTCGGCATTGACAGTTCCATGCCAAGATGTTTTTAGTCGGCCTCTCTTTCGCTTTCCTTCAGGGGTCCATAGATTAGCTAATCATGTGATGGCATCGGGGTCTTCTCTAAGGACGTGGATGTTTTATATATCCAAATGTGCGGAATTTTAAGGGCTTTTTGACAGAACGTATGTGTATCTCAAAGAAAAAGAAACAATTTATGTTAAAATATTACGGCTGAAATAATTATCATGCAAATGTTTGGAGTACAAATCTAGACTTACCATAAAATATAAACGTTTCCACAGGTCTGATTTTCCTAACATAATTTTTGTCATAAAGCATATCCATTTATCCATAAGAAATATCCATTTATCCATAAGAAATATCCATTTATCCATAAGAAATATACATTTATCCATAAGAAATATTCGTGTATCCATAAGAAATATCCATATATCCATAAGAAATATCCATTTATCCATAAGAAATATCCATTTATCCATAAGAAATATCCATTTATCCATAAGAAATGTCCCTTTATCCGTAAGAAGTATCCATTTATTCATAAGAAATATCCATTTATCCATAAGAAATATCCATTTATCCATAAGAAATATCCATTTATAAATAAGAAATATCCATTTATCTATAAGAAATATCCATTTATCCATAAGAAATATCCATTTATCCATAAGAAATATCCATTTTATTCGTTTCTGATGAAAAATAGTGTTTTTGTATCCTTTTGAAATACGGAAGTCTTTAATAAAAAAAATCATACGAAAAAGAAACTATACTGATAACGTGCATGAAAACAAATTACACTGGACAACAAAATTTGACTTTTTGTGTGTATCTGAGATTAAACCAAGTTACCTTTATATTGTTTGGGCTTCTGAATATGAAAATCGCCGTTAATACACCAGATTAGCTCTAGTTTTTTAAAATATCTATAAAACAAGTTTTACACATTTGCATATACATACCATATGATAATAATGCGCATAGCGGAAATGATTCACAGCGGCGCCTTTTTGACTGTCGCTTGTCCTGTAATGAGTTTCTGGAGAATCTCTCACAAGGGTCCAATATTAGTCTGCTAGCATTGCTGCATTCCATTTCCTTTGGTACCTTTTTTCGAGGGTAGTAATGTCCTGATGAAATCGTTCCCCATGCTCGTCACTGACAGCACCGCATTTAGCAGGGAAGAAATGCAGATGGGAATGTAAAAAGTGTAATTTCAAAGACATATTGCACCCTAGCCTCTCGTAGCGCTGCAAGAGGGTTTCTACAAGCTCCTGGTAATTGTCAGCCTTATTGTTTTCTAGAAAGTTTGTGGCCACTTGCTGGAAAGCATTCCAAGCTAACTTTTCATCACCTCTGAGGATATCATCAAAACTTTTATCTCGGAAGAGCTGACGTATCTGTGTACCGACAAAAACGCCTTCCTTGATTTTGGCCTCACTAAGACTTGGAAACTTATTACGAAGGTATAAAAATTCTGCCCCCTTTCGATCCATGGTCTTTACAAAATTCTTCATTAGTCCAAGTTTGATGTGGTGAGGAGGGAGCAAGATCTCGTGAGATTCTACAAGTGGTTCGTTAAGTACATTCTTTTTCCCCGGTTCAAGTGATTGTCGTTGAGGCCAATCCTTTTTCTTGTAGTGGGAAGTCCTGGCACGGCTGTCCCACAGACAGAAGAAACAGCAACACTTTGTGTAACCCTGCTGTAGCCCCATGAAGATGGCAATGACGTTCAGGTCACCACAAATCTGCCACTTATACTTGTCATAGTTGATGGTGTGTAACAATTGTTTTATGTTGTTGTACGTTTCTTTCATGTGGACTGCATACCCGAGTGGAACAGATGGTAAAACGTTACCATTATGGAGCAGCACAGCTTTTAAGCTCAACTTGGACGAATCAATGAACAGCCTCCAATCGTCGTCTTTGTAGTTGATGTGTAGTGCTGCCATCAGACCCACTATATCAACGCAAGCAATGTTGTTATCTGTCATTTTGAAATATGGAAGCCGATCTTTTTGCCGAGCACGAAACACAGACACATGCAAAAGTAACAATCATTAAGATAGTTTGTCGGTTCCCTCCACAACATTGGAACTGCATAATGCACCGATCGTCCTTTTCGGTTCAACCAGCAGCGCAGATTCGTTGCACAGGATTGACAACATATGTGTGGGGCCCAATACTGGTCCTGGTCACCGATCTCACAACCAAAATAAAGGCTGTAAGCTTTCTTTATCATCGGTGTAATGGGTCGCTTTTGTGATAGCAAAGTTATTTGTCCGCAAATATAGCAAAAACAATCCGCACTGTTCACTCATTCACGATGCATATTGAACGACACGTCTGCACTCACAGAATCCAGAACGCAAATTATGACAAGGAGGAAATGTGGTTGCAATGACTGCTACAGATTTCGTCATCCAATTGGCGCTCAACGCTATCCGTCTCGTGGGGAATCACGCGCCAGGGCTATAGAAAAGAGAAGGACTGAGTCATTCGCGTCGGGAAGGTGAATCCACCAGCCTACTGAAACCCCCCTCCCCACTCGATCTTGAAAACTAGTGCTAATTCGCGATTTTTAAGTTCAAATTCGTGATCAGCATGTCCAAATTAGTTAAACATAGCTACTTTTGTCTCGGATACATTTTGGCTGTTGTCCAGCGTTATTTTATGTGATTAATTTTACTACAACACATGTGGTCTGAAATAAGTGAGCTCAAAAAACAAGAGGCAGGTCATATTTGATGCTTTACACTGTTTACCCGACAGCTATGCTCAGCTGAAGAAATTTGCATTTGGGCGTCTTTCAATTTTTGGATCAACACTAATTATATCAAAAGCAAATTAAGAAGCCAATTGAATGACGTGAGTCTCCAGTCAAGGCTTGAAAATGAAAACAACAGATAATTCAACTAACTATTGACCAACTTTGTAAGGAAATCCAACAGCAAGTCTCATTACATTTTCTTACTTTTCATTTGTATATTTTATTTTATTATTGTGGTACATCTTATCTGAATATTTGTTACTGAAAAAAAATGTATTACTTATTGTGCATTAAAATAGCATTTGAAAAATTGTGTTTATTATTTCAATTATATATATATATATATATATATATATATATATATATATATATATATATATATATATATATATATATATATATATATATATATATATATATATATATATATTTTTTTTTTTTTTTCCTTAACCAGCGGCACTTGGGCTTTCAGCCCTTCGGCCCAATGACATGTCATTGCGAGGCTGGGGAACCTGAGGACTTTCCTTCCAACCCGGTCAGGAGCTTCGCTCCTTCCCATCCACAGAGGGTTTATCACAGGAGCCGTTCAGGTTATTCAGTCAAATTTCCGGCCGTAAACATTTCTTCAAACGCCGACGCCCGGGTTTGAACCATGAACACCTGGTCGCCAGTACAACGCCGAAGCCATTACACCAGCGCGGCTCCCATATATATATATATATATATATATATATATATATATATATATATATATATATATATATATATATATATATATATATATATATATATATATATATAATTATTATCATTATTATTATGGAATGAGAGATACCATGCGAATTTTTTTTCATGTGGCTTTTCAATTTTTTTTAAAAATGGAGACAAAATAAAATATTTGGCTGATTGTCGTTGAGAGGTTCCCGACTCCTGCCATAGTGGCTTTTGATTATGGACACATTGTCGTTGAGAGGTTCCCGACTCCTGCCATAGTGGCTTTTGATTATGGACACATTGTCAGCTGGGAATTCCATAAACCCTCAGTATTTTCCATAAGCTGTCCCTGGGTATGGTGTCAGAAGCCTTTTCAAAATCAGCAAAGTTAATGTATAGCTTGCCACAATTATCACGTGACTTCCTTGAGACGTGTAACACAATAACTCTTAGTGTGACAAAGATGAGCAGATAGAGGATGACAACGGGTGACAATAATGGATATTTTTTACAGCGTAGAATGGACAAGAAATAAACAAGAAAATACTGGATAATTTTACATCATAGCTATCTCTGCCATATTGAGAACTGCTGTATAATGTTCATGTGGGTGAATATATGAACTGCGCACTTTTCTCTTTGAACCATGCTTGTTCTTTCCTCAGTTTATGGTCAACTGCTTTTGAAATTGGCTGGAGAATTATCCTGCCTAGTGTTTTAATGGGAACTAAGAGGAGAGTAATTCCTCTCCAGTTGTTGCAGTCTGCAAAGACGCCATTCTTGCACAAACTGACAATTATTCCTTTATTCCACTCCGTTGGTGTTGTCATTGTTTTCCAGACTTGTGCAATGGCGGTTCTAATAGTTCTGCTGCTAGTTCATGGTCTGTCTTAAA